>JAODAL010057691.1:0-22525 GCA_025379985.1 Phyllomedusa bahiana | reverse complement strand
GTGACGGAAAATGGGAAGGGAAAAGGGGTGGTCCCGCTGAAACCGAGGAGGGATGGTCCATGCCCCTGCATGGCGCCCCCTTGTTAAAATTCTGGTTGTAAAAAGGGTTTTCCTGAAGTCTTCCACCGATCTTAAAAAGTTTCCTAAAAAGGGCCAGGAAACTGTTCATGCACGTCATCCTTTTCCCCCCTAAAAAAGCCAGGAACAACCCTCCTCGATTTTGAAGGCGGCAGAAGGGCCCCCCCCCAACCCCTGATATGCGTTTTTCCACCCATTGGAAGTCCGCCTGCCCATTTTGGGGAATGACTGTATGAACAGAAAAAGGCCCCATTAACGTTTTTTTGATGATGACGGGGAGTACCCCCCGTGAAATTTTTGATGTCAGCCATTTGGCGCTTGCGTGCACCTCCTTTCGTTGAGGCCATTTGAGGAGGCCATGTTTTTTTTGTCAGTGCCGGGATAGGGGAGGGAAAAAACTTCTTTTCCCCTGCTTTTTTCCTGGAACAGATGCTGAAAAATCTGTCTGGGCAGGGGCCCTGGGGGAACTTTAAACACTACATCCCCGGGGGCCACATGAGTCCGGTGGGGACTAAAAAGCAGGAGGAGGAGGAGGACATTGGAGCAGAAGCATTGTCTGGTGAAATGAGTGGATTTTCTACCCGGGTTTACAAGAGAGGAGGAGCAGCTGGAGGGGGGTAGATAGAGAGGAGGAAGACGGGCAGAAGACCCCGCAAGCACCGTGGGGAGTATACATGGAGATGGCGGCAGGGAGCCCCTCGGGGTCACCCTTTTTCAGATGGCCCCGCATGCCGATTTGCCTGGGGTAGTGACAGCCCCAATAGTCCCGCATCCGGGGCCCAAAAAGGGATGACTTCTGGCTTCCAAAACCCCATTGGACCCTCCCCTACCGGGCCCAAAAAAAGGGTCCTTTTCCAACCCATTTAGAGGGAGGACAAACTCAAATTTCTAAAAGGGGAAAAATTGTATTTAGTTGGGCCCTGCCTATGTGGGGGCATCGTCCCTCCTTACAGGGCTGGACCGGGGGGTTTTTTCAGGGGCTCATTTTACTTCTGCCCCCAACTTTCTGGGGGGAAAAGGTTTTGGGGGGGGGTTTGGAGCAGTACCCCGCTCCATCAGCCCGCAACCTAAGTCTGGAGTTTACTGAAGGCAAAACTTCCTTCACCCCCTAGTGAGGGGGGCAATCGCCAGCAGCAGGGAGCAGCAGGACCTGGAGCAGACCCTGAACAAAACCCTGGTTTAAACCCACTTGGGCAGCACCCCTGCCCCCCCCAGTTGAAATCGCCTTGGGCTACTGGGCAGCCAAAAATGGATGTGGGGGCCGCAACTTGGAGTTTGCATTGGAGAAGCTGTCCTGCCCGGCCAGTAGTGTGGGGATCAGAGCGGGTGTTCATGCGGGGGGGGGCCATCGTTCCCCCAAGGAGAAACCCTTTTCCACCCGGGAAAAGTGGAACGTGACCTTTGTCAAAATTTAATCAGGCGTGGATCCCGGGCCCGGGTTTTCCCACACCAACCCCAAAGCCTTTGGCGTCAGACTACATCAGCCTGACGCCTCACCCAAAAGGGGAGAAAAAGAGGGCTTGGGGTCAAACTACCCCTTCCTCAGCCACTATTTGATGCCCCCCCCACCCCACCTTGGGGGTGCCAAAACCCTTTTGCTGACAGTTTTTTTCCCTCCTTTCCCCCAACCATCTTTTCCAGGGGGCTGGTATTGCCACCCAAAACCCCCACAAATCTGTTTATTGTTTCCACTGTCTGACCTCATGCTGCTGCGGTGGCTGCTCCCGTGCCCTCCACACTGTTTTCCATTTTTCCCCCACTTGGGGGCCTACTCCCTTTTTTTTGCCACCTCCAAAATTTGTCATTGGGGCCCACTCCCTTTGCCCCTAAATGCTGCTGCCGTGACCACACACGTTCTTTGGGGCCCCCTTCCCTGACCTCATCCCTGCTGCTCCCTTTCCCTAACACTGGGGTCATTGTGCCACTATCTGACCTCATGTTTGCTGCTGGGGTTTGCTGCCGGGACCTTCCACTTTTGCCCATTGCCCCCACTATGGGGACCTCATGCTCCCTGCCTGGGGCTGATGCCGGGCCCCTTCAAAACTCTTTCATTGCGCCACTGCCCTAAACCCTAAAGCTGCGCTCCGTGACCCCCACACTGTGGTTATTGGGGCCAAACCGGGACCTATTCCTTTTTTTTTTGCCACCCCCCAAAAAGGGTCATTGTGCCCCCGGGCCCTGCCCCATGCTGCTGCTGGGGGCCTGCTGCCATGACCCCCCACACTGTGTCTTTGTCCCCATGTCTGACCTCATGCTGCTGTGTGGCTGCTGCCGGGGAACCCTACCACTCTGTCATTGGGGGCCACTGTATGACCTCTTTGTGCGCGTGGCTGTTTGCCGGGACCTACAAAACTGTTGCCCTTGTGCCACCCTTGTGGCCTCCTTTTTTTTCCCACCTCTAGAATTTTATTGTGCCACTGTTGACCTCATCCCTTGCTGCTGCTGTTGATGCCGTCAATCCACTTGTGTCATTGTGCCACTCTGGGCCTACTCGGTTTTTGCCACCTCCAGATGTCATTGTGCCACTCTCTGACCTCATGTGCTTGGGCTGCTGCCGTCTCCTCCACACTCTGTCACTGATGTTGCCACCTGAGCCCTCAGCTTGTTTTTTCCAGCTGTCGCTGCCATGATTTTTATCAGGCTACATTCCCCTTCAGTTTTTTGGCAGTTTTGCCTCTTAAGTGCCCAGGGAATTTTATAGTGAAGCGATTCTAAGAGCGGCGGCAGTCATCTGCGTGTCATACTAAAAACAAAAACATTGTATGAAGACCAACCAAGCTCCCTCTGCATATTTAAGCATGGCACAACGTTCAAACAGCACCCTGCAGGCTCTGTTGCAGCCTTGAAATAGCTGTTTTTTAACGTGATTCATCCCGAAAGTAATTTCGGAACGAAGTTATTTTTTGTCGGGAAATTCGGCGAAGGGGGGAGGCAAACCGAATTTCGAAAAATTCGCCATCTCTAAACGTAGCATTTGGCCCAACGGGATTTCAAGCAATAGATGACATTTTTTGTATTGCATGTGAAGAAACCGCGAATAGAAATTCGGTGTCCACGTGTGAGATGTGCCACACTAGACCGAGATTGTCGCATTGCAGTTCTGGGTACATCATCAGAAACGGACTCAAATAGTCAGAAACAAATGCAACTACGATCCATGAAGAAGAAAAAATCCAAACACACAACCTTTTTTAAACGACGGGACGGACCCCGAGACAACGAGCGGGGAACAATCAGAAGACCCCCATAGAGGTGAAGAAAAAAGGCAACGGAATGCGAAGAGAAGAATTTAAATGACTTGGTTGTCAATATCTCCTCGAAACAATTGACCAAGACTCAATGCCAGATTATTAACAAAGGACTTAATTTTGTTCCTTCCCAACAGGTTCCTTGTTTGATTTTGAGACGGACCTATATAGGTTCTGTCGCAAAATCAGACTTAAAATGCATTATGGTAATGTGAGTGGTACTAACAAAAATCCCCTTAATAAATTGCATAAGAAAAGCAAATTTGATCCGGAGATTTCAAATGTGTCTTTAGAAACATTTCAAAATTTAGTGTGCAGTGAGGTTACCAAGAAATGGCGGTCAGCTGAACAACCTCAAAATAATAATTTTTCTAGAATAGAAAGGGAAGCATTATTAGATCTAAAAAAAAAATGAAGATAATATAGTGAAAAAGGCTGACAAGGGAGGGGCAACTGTCGTAATGGACAAGGTTAAATATATTAATGAGGCTACCAACCAATTAGGGGACTCTAAAGTATATGAGAGAATAGATAAGGATCCGACATCTCAGATCAAGACTATGATAGATATGGTGATAACTGAAGCAGAGCATATAGGTACAATTGATAAAAAAACAAGCCATATACTGAAGGTTGATTATCCCAGAGTGCCCCTACTTTACCTAGTTCCCAAGATACACAAATCCCTAGTCAACCCCCCATGCAGACCAATAGTGTCAGGGGTCGGCTCGGTGTTCCAACCTATTGCCACCTTCGTTCACGGTTTCCTACAGGATATAGTCAAAAAATTACCACGCTGCCTCAAAGACACAAGTCAGTTTCTAACGGAACTCGAGGGTGTTGATGTGAGTGGTGTCACTTACCTCTGCACTCTCAATGTTAAAAGTCTGTACACTAACATCTCACACGAGGAAGGGATACAAGCTATTAGACAAAAATTATGCAATAATCCAGATCTGTCTAACAGAATGATTGCGTTTCTGTTGGAACTACTGGATATAATATTGACTAAGAACTACTTCAGATTTGGCCAGGAATACTACTGGCAACGCCAGGGAGTTGCCATGGGCTCGCGGTAGCTCCTAGCCTGGCCAATATCTATATGGAATCCTTTGAGACTGAGCACATCGTCATAGCCAGTGGAGCTGTAACATCAAACTTTGGCTCCGCTACGTCGACGACGTGTTCATTCTATGGGACGGTACAGAATGTGAACTGAAGATTTCGTTAGATCTATTTAATTCTATCCACCCATTGATTGAATTCTCCCTTACTAAGATCGTCATTGTGTAAGTTACTTAGACGTTTTTGGTATACTATTAAAGAGGGCCAACTAAATATCACTCTATACCATAAAGAAATAGACCGCAACAATTTATTACACAACAAAAGTCAACATGCCCCCAATGTACTAGGTGCCATCCGAAAGGGGACAGTTTATGCGACTAAGACGCATATGTTCAACTGATTCAGACTATAATGAGAACATGATGGGCTTAGTAGAGAGATTTTGAAGGGCTTAAGGGGGGGGGGGGGGGGGGGGGGGGGGGGGGGGGGGGGGGGGGGGGGGGGGGGGGGGGGGGGGGTCGGGGGGCGGGGGGTTTTTTTTTTTTTTTTTTTTTTTTTTTTTTTTTTTTTTTTTTTTTTTTTTTTTTTTTTTTTTTTTTTTTTTTTTTTTATTTTTTTTTTTTTTTTTTTTTTTTTTTTTTTTTTTTTTTTTTTTTTTCATATTGACCTATAGTAGAGATCTTACTGACAAGGCTTATAGCAGATTCAACGTTTATTCTGCTTCTGTTGCCGACCAAATGCTTCGACTATAGAACAAAAACAAAATTTTCATCCTTGTGACTCTAAATTAATTCAACCCAACGTTATTGACTTTTGTGACTACGTTTCTTTCTCGTACTACCCAGTTTTACTATCAAAAGGGACAGACCGATTGGCAACCACATATGTACACTCAGACATACCAAATAATAGATAATAATTCACGTCATAATTTTTGGACACACAGAATAGGCACGTTTCTTGCAGTATCGTGCCAGAACTGCATGCGTAATCCGTGGTCCTAGTGTTGGCACTCCCAACGTGGACACGGAATTTTTTCGCGGTCACTCACCATTGCAATTGCAAAGAATGTATCTATTGTGTGATCCCTGACTGTTGGCAAATGCTACGTTGGTCAAACCACTAGAATGATCAGAATAAGACTAAATGAACACAAGTCCCAGATCCGCTTATATGGATCTAAAATAGATGAACATCTGGCAAAAAAAGAAAGTAATAAGGATAAGACACCTAAATTTATGGAGTCCACGGTCGCTAGACACTTCTATGAAAATAGATACCAAGTCTCTGATCTAAAATGGTGCATATTGGAGGAAATAGATGGTAATGACCAAGAACAAATAACATTACGTCTACTACAACGAGAAATTTTCTGGATACGTAGGCTAGATACATTATCTCCTAGGGGCCTCAATGAGGACTGCCATTGGAGTGTTTTCCTATAGAAATATGTCTGACGTTTCTCTTGTGCTGCTTTACACTATTTGTGGAGATTAGGAAAGCTTACAGATTTTGGTAGAGCCATTATTTAATGGATATAAAATTTAAGCCATGATAAAAGTAATTTCAATGCTTCTCTAATCCTTTACCCACAAATTAAGGTTCTATTAAACTAACCATTAGTGTAATAATGTTGTTTTTAGATAATGTTCTCCCAGCTTGGGGTGATTTTTAATGTTTTGTATGTAATTTGAGACTATTAGAGATGTGTATAAATAGCGCTTACCTGGAACCTGCCAGTACACTTGAGAAAGGGGGCGAGCCTTCCCCCGAAACGTCGCGTCACAGGCAAGAGACGTCACAGTCAGCTGTAGGCCGCATCACAGCATAGAGTCCAGCCCACACGAATGCATGGATGCACGTGAAGTCGGCGTCTATGCCGGTCGCTGGAGATCCTAAAGGACTGGATTACAGTTTTCTCTTTTAAAGTCTGCGATACTTAATAGTATATCTTATATTATATTGACCTCATAGCATGATCGTCTATTAAAGAAGAAGTTTATAACACGTTAATGGAATGATTGAAAGTTTGTTGGCGGCATTACAATATTTGTCTATGCAAGGACTTCTTTCTCTCCTGCGCCACATGTGCCTGGAACAAGGTCCCACGCCATAGGCCCGCGGGTCTCTTAGTCCCTCTGCCTGTTCAGGAGTCTCCATGGACTTCATCACGGACCTTCCTTCTTCCTCTGGAAACTCGGTCATCTGGGTGGTCACTGACCGATTCTCGAAGATGTCCCACTTTGTGCCGCTTCCTGGTCTCCCTTCTGCTCCCCAATTGGTGGGTCATTTCTTCCATCACATTTTTCGCCTGCATGGGTTACCCTCCCACATCGTCTCGAGGCGTCCAATTTGTCTCCAAGTTTTGGCGTGCCCTATGTTCTTGCTTGCAAATCAAGTTAGACTTCTCATCTGCGTACCATCCCCAGACAAATGGACAGGTGGAGAGGGTAAATCAGATCTTGGGGGAATATCTACGGCACTTTGTGTCTGGACGCCAGGACAACTGGTCAGAGCTGCTTCCATTGGCCAAGTTCTCATATAACCATCGGGACTCCGACTCGACTGGCGTTTCCCCATTCTTTGTGGTCTATGGTCATCATCCACGCCCTCCTCTCCCCTTGGCTTCGGCCTCCGAGGTTCCCGCCGTGGACAACCAGGTTCGGGATATCGGAGTCATTTGGCGGGAGACCCGACATGCCTTACTCCAGGCTTCAGCCCGCATGAAGACCCAAGCTGACAAGAGGAGGAGATCTTCTCCAACGTTCCTCCCAGGGGATAAAGTGTGGCTCTCTTCCAAATATATACGCCTCAAGATCCCCAGGGTTCTGAGACCTTTCAGAGTACTTCGGCAACTGAACCCGGTGTCCTACAAGCTCTGCTTACCTCCATCTCTCCGGATTCCTAACGCCTTTCACATCTCCCTCCTAAAGCCCCTGGTCTTGAAACGGTTCTCTCAGAGGAGCGCTGCTCCGTCTCCGGTAGTAGAGTCCCCTGATGTTTTTGAGGTGAAGGACATCTTGGCCATGAAGACCATCAGGGGTAAGCGGTTCTTTCTTGTAGATTGGAAGGGCTTCGGCCCCGAGGAGAGGTCCTGGGAACCGGAGTCCAATATCCTGAACCAAGATCTGATTCGTAAGTTCCTTCAGCCTAAGAAGAGGGGGAGACCTAAGGGGGGGTACTGTAGTGGGTGGTCTCGCTCCTCGGCCCACGGGCGCACCCGTGGCCGCCCCCCCGGGTACCTGCCGGGGTCGGGTGGCGCCGCTGGCTGGGCTGTGGGACCACGCTCTGGAAACTCACCTGATCGCATTCCTGGCAGATCTGCGCCCTCTGCCGGCCGAGGCGCGAACGCCCGCTCCCTAGGGCGCGCGTGGGCTCCTTCTTGTAAATTTAAAGGGCCAGCGCACCGGTAATTGGCTAATTGCCGGCGCTGCCCCTATTTATGGTTTCACTCCATGACTCTTCCTTGCTGGATCTATGTTGCCTCGAGCCCTAGAGAAAGCGTTCTTCAAGTGTCTTCTTGCCTCGCCGTGTAATGACCTCTTGCTACGTTTCTTCACTCCGAACCTCTGCCGCCTGCTCTGACCTTCCTGCCTGCCCACGACTCCAGTTATCGTCTTGCAATTCTGTACGACGCTGCACCTCGGCCGCCACCGCAAGCCCGCCGTGTCAGGGTAGACTGGTAGACTCCCGCCGCAGCAAGTCCATCCCGCTTTGCAGCGGGCTCTGGTGAAAACCGGGACCTACTTAGACTCCGCTCCCTGGCGCAGTTGTTGCCACTGCTTGCGGTGGTCCAGAGGGTTCACTAACCCGGCCGTTACATTGCCTATTCTATCACCTTATCCTTGTTTAGTTCTATTATCCATAGGTGGACATTATAATGTGGTTTATACTGACTTGAATATAAGATCATTGGATACTTTTCATATGAAGCAAAACCTTTCTATTTTTTTGTATTGTACTCTGTACTTGATCTTTTCAAGATTGTAATACTTTGAGTTCGCTTCCCTTTTGATTGTTAACTACTATATGCCTTCAGAATTCTTTGTTTGTTGTGTATATATAATTTCAATAAAGTCTTTTGAAAAAAAAAATAACACATTTGGAATCCTTGGCAAACATATGCAAATGTCTACTAATGGCATAATGAATCATGTTCGCAGGAACACTGTAGAAAAACTAATTTGGCCTCGGCACTCACATCCACAGGGTTATTGGGAATGTGTCATCAAAAAATGCCATTGTTTAACTCATGGTTTTTTTTAAAGACATTTATTAAGAATTCTTGGTTATTCTTAATTTTCCCTATCACTTTCAATATTTTTTTAATAATTCTTAGGTCCTGCAGCTTACACTTTGGCCACTAGGCCTAATAACAGCCTGACACTTCCTGTTCTGGAGAGAGACCCCGGGAATAGCTCCACTGAAGGGCGGCCCCGGGAATAGCTCCACTAGAGGGCGGCCCCGGGAATAACTCCACTGGAGGGTGGCCCCGGGAATAGCTCCACTGGAGGGCGGTCCCGGGAATAGCTCCACTGGAGGGCGGTCCCGGGAATAGCTCCACTGGAGGGCGGTCCCGGGAATAGCTCCACTGGAGGGCGGTCCCGGGAATAGCTCCACTGGAGGGCGGCCCCGGAAATAGCTCCACTGGAGAGCGGCCCCAGGAATAGCTCCACTGAAGGGCGGTCCCAGGAATAGCTCCACTGCAGGGCGGTCCCTGGAATAGCTCCACTGGAGGGCGGCCCCGGAAATAGCTCCACTGGAGAGCGGCCCCGGGAATAGCTCCACTGGAGAGCGGCCCCGGGATTAGCTCCACTGAAGGGCAGCCCCGGGAATAGCTCCTCTGGAGGGCGGCCTCCGGAATGGCTCTACTGGAGGGCGGCTCCCGGAATAGCTCCACTAGAGGGCAGCCCTGTGAATAGCTAGAATGGAGGGGGGCCCCGGGAATAGCTCCACTGGAGAGCGGCCTCTGGAATAGCTCCACTGTAGGGTGGCCTCCGGAATAGCTCCACTGCAGGGTGGCCTCCGGAATAGCTCCACTGCAGGGTGGCCTCCGGAATAGCTCCACTGCAGGGTGGCCTCCGGAATAGCTCCACTGCAGGGTGGCCTCCGGAATAGCTCCACTGGAGGGTGGCCTCCGGAATAGCTCCACTGGAGGGTGGCCTCCGGAATAGCTCCACTGGAGGGTGGCCTACGTAATAGCTCCACTGGAGGGTGGCCTCCGGAATAGCTCCACTGGTGGGTGGCCTCCGGATAGCTCCACTGGGGGGCGGCCTCCGGAATAGCTCCACTGGAGGGCGGCCCCAGGAATAACTTCACTGAAGGGCGGCCAAGGGAATAGCTCAACTAGAGGGCGACCCCGGGAATAGCTCCACTGGAGGGAGGCCCCGGGAATAGCTCCACTGAAGTGCGACCCCGGGAAGAGCTCAACTTAAGGGCGGCTCCGGGAATAGCTCCACTGGTGGGCCGTCCCAGGGATAGCTCCACTGGAGGGCGGCCCCAGGAAAAGCTCCACTGCAGGGCGGCCCAAGGAATAGCTCCACTGGAGGGCGGCCCCAGGAATAGCTCCACTGGAGGGCCCCATGAATAGCTCCACTGCAGGGCGCCCCCAGGAACAGCTCAAATCGTGCTATGGGAATAACTCCACTGAAGGGTGTCACCATTAATAGCTCCACTGGAGGGCGGTCCCGGGAATAGCTCCACTGGAGGGCGGTCCCGGGAATAGCTCCACTGGAGGGCGGCCCGGGAATAGCTCCACTGCAGGGCAGCCCCGGGAATAGCTCCACTGCAGGGCGGCCCCGGGAATAGCTCCTCTGGAAGGCGGCCCCCCGGAATAGCTCCACTAAAGAGCGGCCCCAGGAATAGCTCCACTGGAGGGCGGACCCGGGAATAGCTCCACTGGAGGGCGGACCGGGAATAGCTCCACTGGAGGGCGGCAGCGGGAATAGCTCCACTGAAGGGCGGCACCGGGAATAGCTCCACTGGAGGGAGGCCCCCGAATAGCTCCACTGGAGGGCGACCTCCGGAATAGCTCCGCTGGAGGGCGGCCTCCGGAATAGCTCCGCTGGAGGGCGGCCTCCGGAATAGCTCCGCTGGAGGGCGGCCTCCGGAATAGCTCCACTGGAGGGCGGCCTCCGGAATAGCTCCACTGGAGGGCGGCCTCCGGAATGGCTCCACTGGAGGGCGACCTCCGGAATAGCTCCACTGGAGGGCGGCCCCGGGAATAGCTCCACTAGAGGGCGGCCCCGGGAATAGCTCCACTGGAGGGAGGCCCCGGGAATAGCTCCACTGGAGGACGGCCCCATGAATAGCTCCACTGCAGGGCGACCCCATGAATAGCTCCACTGCAGGGCGGCCCCATGAATAGCTCCACTGCAGGGCGGCCCCATGAATAGCTCCACTGCAGGGCGGCCCCATGAATAGCTCCACTGCAGGGCGGCCCCATGAATAGCTCCACTGCAGGGCGGCCCCATGAATAGCTCCACTGGAGGGCGGCCCCCAGAATAGCTCCACTAAAGAGTGGCCCCGGCAATAGCGCCACTGGCGGGCGGGCCCCGGAATAGCTAGACTAAAGAGCGGCCCCGGGAATAGCTTCACTGAAGGGCGGCCCTGGGAATAGCTCCACTGAAGGAGGGCGGCCCCGGGAATAGGTCCACCGAAGCAGGGCGGCCCCGGGAATAGCTCCACTGAAGGAGGGCGGCCCCGGGAATAGCTCCACTGAAGGAAGGCGGCCCCGGCAATAGCTCCACTGAAGGAGGGCGGCCCCGGGAATAGCTCCACTGAAGGAGGCCGGCCCCGGGAATTGCTCCACTAGAGGGCGGACTCAGAAATAGCTCCACTGGAGGGCGACCCCGGGAATAGATCCACTCATGGGCCCCGGGAATAGCTCCTCTAGAGGGCGGCCCCGGGAATAGCTCCACTGAAGGGCAACCCCGGGAATAGCTCCACTGGAGGGCGGCCGCAGGAATAGATCCACTCAAGGGCGGCCCCGGGAATAGATCCACTGGAGGGCGGCCCCGGGAATAGCTCCACTGAAGGGCGGCCCCGGGAATAGCTCCACTGGAGGGCGGCCCCCGGGAATAGCTCCACTGGAGGGCGGCCCCCGGGAATAGCTCCACTGGAGGGCAGCCCCCGGGAATAGCTCCACTGGAGGGAGGCACCGAGAAAAGCTCCACTGTAGGGCGGCCCCCGGAATAGCTCCACTGGAGGGCGGCCTACGGAATAGCTCCACTGGAGGGCGACCTCCGGAATAGCTCCACTGGAGGGCGGCCTCCGGAATAGCTCCACTGGAGGGCGGCCTCCGGAATAGCTCCACTGGAGGGCGGCCGCCGGCATAGCTCCACTGGTGGGGGGCCTTTGGAATGGCTCCACTGGAGGACTGCCTCCGGAATGGCTCCACTGGAGGGCGGCCCCGGGAATTGCTCCAGTGGTGGGCGGACCCGTGATTAGCTCCACTGGTGTGCGTCCCATTGAATAGCTCCACTGCAGGGCGGCCCCATGAAAAGCTCCACTGCAGGGCGGCCCCATGAACAGCTCCACTGCAGGGCGGCCCCATGAATAGCTCCACTGCAGGGCGGCCCCATGAATAGCTCCACTGCAGGGCGGCCCCATGAATAGCTCCACTGCAGGGCGGCCCCATGAATAGCTCCACTGGAGGGCGGCCCTGGGAATAGCTCCACTGAAGGAGGGCGGCCCCGGGAATAGCTCCAGTGAAGGAGGGCGGCCCCGGGAATAGTTCCACTGAAGGAGGCCGGCCCCGGGAATAGCTCCACTGAAGGAAGGAGGCCCCGGGAATAGATCAACAGAATGAGGGCGGCACCGGGAATAGCTACACGGAAGTAGGTCGGCCCCGGGAATTGCTCCACTAGAGGGCGGACTCAGAAATAGCTCCACTGGAGGGCGACCCCGGGAATAGATCCACTCATGGGCCCCGGGAATAGCTCCTCTAGAGGGCGGCCCCTGGAATAGCTCCACTGAAGGGCAGCCCCGGGAAAAGCTCCTCTGGAGGGCAGCCCCGGGAATAGATCCACTGGAGGGCGGCCCCGGGAATAGATCCACTGGAGGGCGGCCCCGGGAATAGATCCACTGGAGGGCGGCCCCGGGAATAGATCCACTGGAGGGCGGCCCCGGGAATAGATCCACTGGAGGGCGGCCCCGGGAATAGCTCCACTGGAGGGCGGCCCCGGGAATAGCTCCACTAGAGCGCGGCCCCGGGAATAGCTCCACTAGAGCGCGGCCCCGGGGGTAGCTCCACTGAAGGAGGGCAGCCCCGGGAATAGCTCCACTGGAGGGGGGCCCCATGAATAGCTCCACTGGAGAGCGGCCCCATGAAAAGCTCTACTGCCGGGCGACCCATGAAAAGCTCCACTGCAGGGCGGCCCCCTGAAAAGCTCCACTGCAGGGCGGCCCCATGAATAGCTCCACGGGAGGGCGGGCCCCATGAATAGCTCCACTTCCGGCGCTGCCCCCATGAATAGCTCCACTGCAGGGCGGCCCCATGAATAGCTCCACTGCAGGGCGGCCCCATGAATAGCTCCACTGCAGGGCGGGCCCATGAATAGCTCCACTGCAGGGCGGCCCCATGAATAGCTCCACTGGAGGGCGGCCCCAGAATAGCTCCACTAAAGAGTGGCCCCGGAATTAGCTCCACTGGAGGGCGGGCCCCGGAATAGCTCCACTGGAGGGTGGGCCCCGGAATAGCTCCACTCAAGAGCGGCCCCGGGAATAGCTCCACTGAAGGGCGGCCCCGGGAATAGCTCCACTGAAGGAGGGCGGCCCCAGGAATAGCTCCACTGAAGGAGGGCGGCCCCGGCAAAAGCTCTACGGAAGGAGGGCGGCCCCGGCAATAGCTCCACTGGAGGGGGGCGGCCCAGGGAAGAGCTCCACTGAAGGAGGGCGGCCCAGGGAATAGCTCCACTGAAGGAGGGCGGCCCCGGGAATAGCTCCACTGAAGGAGGTCGGCCCCGGGAATTGCTCCACTAGAGGGCGGACTCAGAAATAGCTCCACTGGAGGGCGACCCCGGGAATAGATCCCCTCATGGGCCCCGGGAATAGCTCCTCTAGAGGGCGGCCCCGGGAATAGCTCCACTGGAGGGCGGCCCCGGGATGAGCTCCCCAGGAGGGCGGCCCCGGGAATAGCTCCACTGAGGGCGGCCCCGGGAATAGCTCCACTGAAGGAGGTCGGCCCCGGGAATTGCTCCACTAGAGGGCGGACTCAGAAATAGCTCCACTGGAGGGCGATCCCGGGAATAGATCCACTCATGGGCCCCGGGAATAGCTCCTCTAGAGGGCGGCCCCGGGAATAGCTCCACTGAAGGGCCGCCCCGGGAATAGCTCCACTGCAGGGCGGCCCCAGGAATAGCTCCACTGGAGGGGGGCCCCGGGAATAGCTCCACTGGAGAGCGGCCCCATGAAAAGCTCTACTGCAGGGCGACCCATGAAAAGCTCCACTGCAGGGCGGCCCCATGAACAGCTCCACTGCAGGGCAGCCCCATGAATAGCTCCACTGCAGGGCGGCCCCATGAATAGCTCCACTGCAGGGCGGCCCCATGAATAGCTCCACTGCAGGGTGGCCCCATGAATAGCTCCACTTCCGGCGCTGCCCCATGAATAGCTCCACTGCAGGGCGGCCCCATGAATAGCTCCACTGCAGGGCGGCCCCATGAATAGCGCCACTGAGGGGCGGCCCCATGAAGAGCTCCACTGCAGGGCGGCCCCTTGAATAGCTCCACTGCAGGGCGGCCCCATGAATAGCTCCACTGCAGGGCGGCCCCATGAATAGCTCCACTGGAGGGCGGCCCCCAGAATAGCTCCACTAAAGAGTGGCCCCGAAATTAGCTCCACTGGAGGGCGGGCCCCGGAATAGCTCCACTGGAGGGTGGGCCCCGGAATAGCTCCACTAAAGAGCGGCCCCGGGAATAGCTTCACTGGAGGGCGGCCCGGAATAGCTACACTGAAGGAGGGAGGCCCCGGGAATAGCTCCACTGAAGGAGGGCGGCCCCGGCAATAGCTCCACTGAAGGAGGGCGGCCCCGGCATAGCTCCACTGAAGGGGGGCGGCCCAGCGAATAGCTCCACTGAAGGAGGGTGGCCCAGGGAATAGCTCCACTGAAGGAGGGCGGCCCCGGGAATAGCTCCACTGAAGGAGGTCGGCCCCGGGAATTGCTCCACTAGAGGGCGGACTCAGAAATAGCTCCACTGGAGGGCGACCCCGGGAATAGCTCCACTCGAGGGCCCCGGGAATAGCTCCTCTAGAGGGCGGCCCCGGGAATAGCTCCACTGAAGGGCAGCCCCGGGAATAGCTCCACTGGAAGGCGGCCGCAGGAATAGATCCACTGGAGGGCGGCACTAGCTCCACTGGAGGGCAGCCCCGGGAATAGCTCCACTCATGGGCCCCGGGAATAGCTCCATTGGAGGGCAGTCCCAGGAATAGCTCCACTGGAGGGAGGCCCCGGGAATAGCTCCACTGGAGGGCGGCCCCGGGAATAGCTCCACTGGAGGGCGGCCCCCGGAAAAGCTCCACTGGAGAGCAGCCCCGGGAATAGCTCCACTGCAGGGCGGCCCCATGAATAGCTCCACTGAAGGGCGACCTCGAGAATAGCTCAAATGGAGGGGGGCCCCGAGAATAGCTCCACTGGAGGGCGGCCCCCGGAATAGATCCACTTGAGGGCAGCCCCCGGAATAGCTCCACTGGAGGGCGACCCCGGGAATAGCTCCACTGGAGGGCGACCCCGGGAATAGCTCCACAGGAGGGCGGCGCTGGGACTAGCTCCTCTGGAGGTCGGCGCCCGGAACACCTCATCTGGAGGGCGTCCCCGGGAATAGCTCCACTGGAGGGCGACCCAGGGAATAGCTCCACTGGAGACCTGCCCCGGAATAGCTCCACTGCAGGGCGGCCCCATGAATAGCTCCACTGGAGGGCGACCCCGGGAATCGCCCCCCTGGAGTGCGGCCCTGTGTATAGCTCCACTGGAGGGCGGCCCCCGGAATAGCTCAAATGGAGGACGACCCCGGGAATAGCTCCACTGGAGGGCGACCCCGGGAATAGCTCCACTGGAGGGCGGCCCTGGGAATAGCTCCACTGGAGGGCGGCCCCCGAAAAAGCTCAACTGGAGGGCGACCCCGGGAATAGCTCCACTGGAGGGCGACCCCCGGAATAGCTCCACTGGAGGGCGGCCCTGGGAATAGCTCAACTGAAGGAGGGCGGCCCCAGGAATAGCTCCACTCATGGGCACCCGGGAATAGCTTCACTCATGGGCCTCGGGAATAGCTCCACTAGAGGGCGGCCCCGGGAATAGCTCCACTGAAGGGCAGCCCCAGAAATAGCTCCACTGGAGGGCGGCCCCGGGAATAGCTCCACTGAAGGGCAGCCCCGGGAATAGCTCCACTGAAGGGCAGCCCCGGGAATAGCTCCACTGGAAGGCGGCCCCATGAATAGATCCACTGCAGGGCGGCCCCGGGAATAGATCCAATTGAGGGCGGCCCCCGGAATAGCTCCACTTGAGGGCGGCCCTCGGAATAGCTCCACTTGAGGGCGGCCCCCGGAATAGCTCCACTTGAGGGCGGCCCCCGGAATAGCTCCACTGGAGGGCGGCCCCGGGAGTAGCTCCACTAGAGCGCGGCCCCGGGAGTAGCTCCACTGAAGGAGGGCTGCCCCGGGAATAGCTCCACTGGAGGGGGGCCCCGGGAATAGCTCCACTGGAAAGCGGCCCCATGAAAAGCTCTACTGCAGGGCGACCCATGAAAAGCTCCACTGCAGGGCGGCCCCATGAACAGCTCCACTGCAGGGCGGCCCCATGAATAGCTCCACTGCAGGGCGGCCCCATGAATAGCTCCACTTCCGGCGCTGCCCCATGAATAGCTCCACTGCAGGGCGGCCCCCGGAATAGCTCCACTGCAGGGCGGCCCCATGAATAGCTCCACTGCAGGGCGGCCCCATGAATAGCTCCACTGCAGGGCGGCCCCATGAATAGCTCCACTGCAGGGCGGCCCCATGAATAGCTCCACTGGAGGGCGGCCACCAGAATAGCTCCACTGGAGGGCGGCCCCCAGAATAGCTCCACTAAAGAGTGGCCCCAGAATTAGCTCCACTGGAGGGCGGGCCCCGGAATAGCTCCACGGTAGGGTGGGCCCGGAATAGCTCCACTACAGAGCGGCCCCGGGAATAGCTCCACTGAAGGGCGGCCCCGGGAATAGCTCCACTGAAGGAGGGCGGCCCCGGGAATAGCTCCACTGAAGGAGGGCGGCCCCGGCAATAGCTCCACTGAAGGAGGGCGGCCCCGGCAATAGCTCCACTGAAGGAGGGCGGCCCCGGCAATAGCTCCACTGAAGGAGGGCGGCCCCGGCAATAGCTCCACTGAAGGAGGGCGGCCACCGGAAAAGCACCACTGAAGGAGTGCGGCACAGGGAATACCTCAACTGAAGGAGGTCGGCCCCGGGAATTGCTCCACTAGAGGGCGGACTCAGAAATAGCTCCACTGGAGGGCGACCCCGGGAATAGATCCACTCATGGGCCCCGGGAATAGCTCCACTAGAGGGCGGCCCCGGGAATAGCTCCACTGAAGGGCAGCCCCGGGAATAGCTCCACTGGAAGGCGGCCGCAGGAATAGATCCACTGGAGGGCGGCCCCGGGAATAGATCCACTGGAGGGCGGCCCCGGGAATAGATCCACTGGAGGGCGGCCCCGGGAATAGCTCCACTGGAGGAGGGCGGCCCCGGGAATAGCTCCACCGGAGGGCGGCCCCGGGAGTAGCTCCACTTGAGGGCGGCCCCGGGAATAGCTCCACTGAAGGAGGGCGGCCCCGGGAATAGCTCCACTGAAGGAGGGCAGCCCCGGGAATAGCTCCACTGAAGGAGGGCAGCCCCGGGAATAGCTCCACTGAAGGAGGGCAGCCCCGGGAATAGCTCCACTGAAGGAGGGCGGCCCGGGAATAGCTCCTCTGATGGAGGGCTGCGCCGGGTTTAGCTCCACTGATGGAGGGCGGCCCCGGGAATAGCTCCACTGAAAGAGGGCGGCCCCGGGAATAGCTCCACTGAAGGAGGGCGGCCCCGGGAATAGCTCCACTAGAGGGCGGCCCCAAGAATAGCTCCACTGGAGGGCGACCCTGGGAATAGGTCCACTCATGGGCACCCGGGAATAGCTCCACTTATGGGCCCCGGGAATATCTCCACTAGAGTGCGGCCACGGTAATAGCTCCACTGGAGGGCGGCCCCGGGAATAGCTCCACTGAAGGAGGGCGGCCCCGGGAATAGCTCCACTGAAGGAGGGCGGCCCCGGGAATAGCTCCACTGAAGGAGGGTGGCCCCGGGAATAGCTCCACTGGAGGGCGGCCTCGGAATAGCTCCACTGGAGGGCGGCCTCGGGGAAAAGCTCCCATGAAGGGCGGCCCCAGGAAAGCTCCACTGAAGGGCGGCCCGGGAAAAATGCTCCACTGGAGAGCGGCCCCGGGAATAGCTCCACTGGAGAGCGGCCCCGGGAATAGCTCCACTGGAGGGCGACCCCGGGAATAGCTCCACTGGAGGGCGGCCCTGGGAATAGCTCCATTGGAGGGCGGCCCCCGAAACAGCTCAACTGGAGGGCGCCCCCGGGAATAGCTCCACTGGAGGGCGACCCCGGCAATAGCTCCGCTGGAGGGCGACCCCGGGAATAGCTCCACTGGAGGGCGACCCCGGGAATAGCTCCACTGGAGGGCGACCCCGGGAATAGCTCCACTGGAGGGCGACCCCGGGAATAGCTCCACTGGAGGGCGGCCCTGGGAATAGCTCAACTGAAGGAGGGCGGCCCCGGGAATAGCTCCACTCATGGGCACCCGGGAAGAGCTTCCCTCATGGGCCTCGGGAATAGCTCCACTAGAGGGCGGCCCCGGGAATAGCTCCACTGAAGGGCAGCCCCAGAAATAGCTCCACTGAAGGGCAGCCCCAGAAATAGCTCCACTGAAGGGCAGCCCCAGGAATAGCTCCCCTGGAAGGGGGTCACCGGAATGGCTCCACTGGAGGGCGGCCCCCGGAATAGCTGCACTGGAGGGCGAGCCCGGGAATAGATCCACTCATGGGCCCAGGGAATAGCTCCACTGGAGGGCAGGCCCAGGAATAGCTCCACTGGAGGGAGGCCCCGGGAATAGCTCCATTGGAGGGCAGCCCCGGGAATAGCTCCATTGGAGGGCGGCCCCGGGAATAGCTCCACTGGAGGGCGGCCCCAGGAATAGCTGCACTAGAGGGCGATCCCGGGAATAGATCCACTCATGGGCCCCGGGAATAGCTCCAGTGGAGGGCAGTCCCAGGAATAGCTCCACTGGAGGGAGGCCCCGGGAATAGCTCCATTGGAGGGCGGCCCCGGGAATAGCTCCACTGGAGGGCGGCCCCGGGAAAAGCTCCACTGGAGCGCAGCCCCGGGCATAGCTCCACTGGAGGGCGGCCCGGGAATAGCTCCACTGGAGGGCGGCCCCGGGAATAGCTCCACTGGAGGGCGGCCCCGGGAATAGCTTCACTGGAGGGCGGCACCCGGAATAGCTCCACTGGAGGGCGGCCCCGGGAATAGCTCCACTGGAGGGCGGCAATAGCTCCACTGGAGGGCGGCCCCGGGAATAGCTCCACTCATGGGCCCCGGGAATAGCTCCACAGGAGGGCAGGCCCAGGAATAGTCTCCACTGGAGGGGGCCCCGGAATAGTCTCCATTGGAGGGCGGCCCCGGGAATAGCTCCACTGGAGGGCGGCCCCGGGAAGAGCTCCACTGGCGAGCAGCCCGGGAATAGCTCCACTGCAGGGCGGCCCCATGAATAGCTCACTGGAGGGCGACCCCGGGAATAGCTCCACTGGAGGGCGGCCCTGGGAATAGCTCCATTGGAGGGCGGCCCCCGGAATAGCTCAAATGGAGGACGACCCCGGGTATAGCTCCACTGGTGGGCGACCCCGGGGAATAGCTCCACTGGAGGGCGGCCGCGGGAATAGCTCCACTAGAGGGCGGCCGCGGGAATAGCTCCACTGGAGGGCGACCCCGGGAATAGGTCCACTCATGGGCACCCGGGAAAAGCTCCACTCGTGGGCCCCGGGAATAGCTCCACTAGAGGGCGGCCCCGGGAATAGCTCCACTGGAGGGCGGCCCCGGGAACAGCTCCACTGAAGGAGGGCGGCCCCGGGAATACCTCCACTGAAGGAGGGCGGCCCCGGGAATAGCTCCACTGAAGGAGGGTGGCCCCGGGAATAGCTCCACTGCTGGTGGGTGGCCCCGGGATTAGCTCCACTGGAGGGCGGCCTCGGGATAGCTCCACTGAAGGGCGGCCTCAGGAAAAGCTCCACTGAAGGGCGGCCCCAGGAAAAGCTCCACTGAAGGGCGGCCCCGGGAATAGCTCCACTGGAGTGCGGCCCCGGGAATAGCTCCACTGGAGAGCGGCCCCGGGAATAGCTCCACTGGAGGGCGACCCCGGGAATAGCTCCACTGGAGGGCGGCCCTGGGAATAGCTCCAGTGGAGGGCGGCCCCCGAAACAGCTCAACTGGAGGGCGACCCCGGGAATAGCTCCACTGGAGGGCGACCCCGGGAATAGCTCCACTGGAGGGCGACCCCGGGAATAGCTCCACTGGAGGGCGGCCCAGGGAATAGCTCCACTGAAGGAGGGCGGCCCCGGGAATAGCTCCACTCATGGGCACCCGGGTCTAGCTTCACTCATGGGCCTCGGGAATAGCTCCACTAGAGGGCGGCCCCGGGAATAGCTCCACTGAAGGGCAGCCCCAGAAATAGCTCCACTGAAGGGCAGCCCCAGAAATAGCTCCACTGAAGGGCAGCCCCAGAAATAGCTCCACTGAAGGGCAGCCCCAGAAATAGCTCCACTGAAGGGCAGCCCCAGAAATAGCTCCACTGGAGGGCGGCCCCAGGAATAGCTGCACTGGAGGGCGATCCCGTGAATAGATCCACTCATGGGCCCCAGGAATAGCTCCACTGGAGGGCAGTCCCAGGAATAGCTCCACTGGAGGGAGGCCCCGGGAATAGCTCCATTGGAGGGCAGCCCCGGGAATAGCTCCATTGGAGGGCGGCCCCGGGAATAGCTCCACTGGAGGGCGGCCCCAGGAATAGCTGCACTAGAGGGCGATCCCGGGAATAGATCCACTCATGGGCCCCGGGAATAGCTCCACTGGAGGGCAGTCCCAGGAATAGCTCCACTGGAGGCAGGCCCCAGGAATAGCTCCATTGGAGGGCGGCCCCGGGAATAGGTCCACTGGAGGGCGGCCCCAGGAATAGCTCCACTGGAGGGCGGCCCGGAATAGCTTCACTGGAGGGCGGCCCCGGGAATAGCTCCACTGGAGGGCGGCCCGGGAAATAGCTCCACTGGAGGGCGGCCCCGGGAATAGCTCACTGGAGGGCGGGAATAGCGCCACTGGAGGGCGGCCCCGGGAATAGCTCCACTCATGGGCCCCGGGAATAGCTCCACTGGAGGGCAGTCCCAGGAATAGCTCCACTGGAGGGAGGCCCCGGGAATAGCTCCATTGGAGGGCGGCCCCGGGAATAGCTCCACTGGAGGGCGGCCCCGGGAATAGCTCCACTGGAGGGCGGCCCCGGGAAAAGCTCCACTGGAGAGCAGCCCGAGGAATAGCTCCACTGCAGGGCGGCCCCAGCAATAGCTCCACAGGAGGGCGACCCCGGGACTAGCTCCACAGCAGGGCGGCCCTGGGAATAGCTCCATTGGAGGGCGGCCCCTGGAATAGCTCAAATGGAGGACGACCCCGGGAATAGCTCCACTGGAGGGCGACCCCGGGAATAGCTCCACTGGAGGGCGGCCGCGGGAATAGCTCCACTGAAGGAGGGCGGCCCCGGGAATAGCTCCACTGAAGGAGGGCGGCCCAGGAAATAGCTCCACTGAAGGGCGGCCCCGGGAATAGCTCCACTTGAGGACGGCCCCGGGAATAGCTCCACTGAAGGAGGGCGGGCCCGGGAATAGCTCCACTGAAGGAGGGCGGGCCCGGGAATAGCTCCACTGAAGCAGGGCGGGCACGGGAATAGCTCCACTGAAGGAGGGCGGCCCCGGGAATCGCTCCACTAGAGGGCGGCCCCAGGGAATAGATACACTCATGAGCACCCGGGACTAGCTTCATTTATGGGCCTCGGGAATAGCTCCAGTAGAGGGCGGCCCCGGGAATAGCTCCACTGAAGGGCACCCCCAGAAATAGCTCCACTGGAGGGCGGCCCCGGGAATAGCTCCACTGGAGGGCGGCCCCAGGAATAGCTGCACTAGAGGGCGATCCCGGGAATAGATCCACTCATGGGCCCCGGGAATAGCTCCACTGGAGGGCAGTCCCAGGAATAGCTCCACTGGAGGGAGGCCCCGGGAATAGCTCCATTGGAGGGCAGCCCCGGGAATAGCTCCACTGGAGGGCGGCCCCGGGAATAGCTCCACTGGAGGGCGGCCCCGGGAAAAGCTCCACTGGAGGGCGGCCCCGGGAATAGCTCCACTGGAGGGCAGTCCCAGGAATAGCTCCACCGGAGGGCGGCCCCGGGAATAGCTCCTCTGGAGGGCGGCCCCGGGAATAGCTCCACTGGAGGGCGGCCCGGGAATAGCTCCACTGGAGGGCGGCCCCGGGAATAGCTGCACTAGAGGGCGATCCCGGGAATAGATCCACTGGAGTGCGGCCCCGGGAATAGCTCCACTCATGGGCCCCGTGAAGAGCTCCACTAGAGTGCGGCCCCGGGAATAGCTCCACTAGAGTGCGGACCCGGGAATAGATCCACTCATGGGCCCCGGGAATAGATCCACTCATGGGCCCCGGGAATAGATCCACTCATGGGCCCCGGGAATAGATCCACTCATGGGCCCCGGGAATAGCTCCACTCATGGGCCCCGGGAATAGCTCCACTCATGGGCCCCGGGAATAGCTCCACTCATGGGCCCCGGGAATAGCTCCACTCATTGGTCCCGGGAATAGATCCACTGAAGGAGATGGGCGACGCCGGGAATAGCTACGTTCAGGGGCCCCGGGGATCAGCCAGTAGCGCAAGCAGCAGGAGTCATCTCAGGACACTCCTCGCCCTTCCAGGAGGCTCGGCTCTCGGGCGCCTCTAGTGGCCGCTGTGCGGCGGGTTCGCTTCCTGTGCGGCCATAGAGCGGGGTCAGCCGGATGGAGCCGCAGGGTCCGGTGCGGGAGCC
>JAODAL010057690.1:0-22525 GCA_025379985.1 Phyllomedusa bahiana | reverse complement strand
TTACCATTGCCCTGGGAAAGATCGGGAATTTATCAAAAGAATTTAAAGGAGAATTCGGGAGTGGATACTTCCTGGGAAATTTGGGTTGGGGGTTTGGGACGGGGGGAAAAGCGGGGTTACAAAAATTGCACAATTCTGCTGGTTATTCTGGTAGTTTTGCTGTTTGTTCTTTGCTGTTGTGTTTCCCTCTATAAAAATCTACTAGTAAAAATAGCTTCTGGAGGAACCAGTGGTATGTTTCTAATGCAAGAACAGGAACCTCTGTTTGCATGAAAAAGTTAAGATATTCCCTCATATCAAGAAAAGGAAAATGCCAGCATGGAATGAATCAATTTATCTAGGGCCCAGAACGGGAGACCTCACATCGAAAGGTAGGTTAGTAAGAGGAAGGACGGGGAGTTGCTTGATAGAAATGGCTCTCTGCGAATCCTCAGAAAAATCCCCAACCCCATCCCCCACGGTGTGAGCATCTCCACAGGATAATCTAGTAAATTAGAGTTTGAGTATAGGGAAATTTGGCATTTTAGGGGGGAATGTGAGGGTTAATGCTAATATGTGTACATGTGTGCATCAATAAGTTTAAAGTTTGTTTATAAGAAAATACCAAGTTTTCCCCTCCTTATAAGACCATACAGATATCCATATATCCATTTAATGCGATGACTGTGCAGTATTGAGGCAGTCAAATAACAGCGATTCCAATACACATCCTGTCAACAAGCAACTGAGTTTCTACTACATGTCCTAAGAAGCATTAGCTGATACAACCAGAAACTTCATCTGCCCGGCAACTACTTTGAACCAATAAAGAACTTTATGCTCAACCCCTCCCTATGGACTGTCCCACTGCGCATGCGCCTATGCCCCTTTTTCTACTCGCATAAATATGTGTGCCGCGCTGAATAAATTAGGTAGTGCATGGATAAGAATGAACCAGAACAACGGGGTCTGACTCTTTCTTTTATTGGCCGGCCCGTGCACTCAGACATTGATTTGGAGTACCGGAGTGGGAACAGGAGACCCCTTGTCGCTTTACGACCCTGACATTAGGAGACCAGAAGTTTTGTGAACCCCTTGGTCTACAAACAAAGGTGTCTGTTGGCGGACAAATCTGGACTAAGTGGAGAGGTCATAGTATGGGTGGCATTGCTTTTACACCTCCTTGGAAGTTATCTCAAGAAAGATTTTCCTGATCTCCTAAAATAAGGGAATCCAAATACATATTGCCAAGAAAATACACAATATAAGATTTCAGGAACAATCGAAGTCTGTCAGGTTTTTGTTTTTTTAAATATCTTGCAAGGATATGGCAGGAATACATTTTTACCAATACCAAAATATTTTGAAGATTAATATTCTTTACTTGATTCAATTTGGCAAAAAACAGCAATAAAATTATAATATTTTCCACATACACTTAATGATTATCAATGTAACCAGTTAATTTATATTGGATTGAAACAAAAAATGTAAATCTGGTCCATGGTAAGAGGAAACCGGCACAGTTTTGCCTTTCATCAATTTTCATAAATGCCACTATAATCCTTATTTTCCAGCATATCCAGCATGAGACAATTAGGGTGGACCATCTATTAGAGGATGGTATGATTCAATCTCGAGAATCTTTTAGGTGAACTAAGAAAGCCTCAGCCAGAGTTTCTAGATTTCGAAATAGTAGAAATTAAGCTGTGGCATTTTTTTTTTTCACAAGAATGACCTACTCCGTGGAATTACTACAGCAAGCTAATCCTTTAGGGGAGATGGCTCTATCAATCTTTAGATTTTTCTAATGTGGAAGCAACTCAATTGCATCTCAGAAATCAGGGAGGTAATTACTCATGCAGACAGCACAAAATGGTAGAAAAAAATGCAAGTTCTGCTGAGTATTCCTTTTAGAAGTAGCAGTAGTACAAGCAAAAAGACCTATAATCAGTCAAATTCCTCTACTAATTTTTCAGGTGTTGAAGGCTATGGAGGGAATACATGCCATGAAATTTAACAAACCAAAGTGAATTTAATACAGGACTTTCTAAGTAAGCTTGACTTTCTTATGAGTTTTTTATTGTGAAGTCTTTGTCTTATAAGTTTACAGGATATCTGGTTCTTTAGACTTCCGGATATGGAGATTGAGATCTATTTTTATCATTTTCAGTAAAAATTTACCTGGTTTTGAAGGTAATTTGTAAAGAAAATGCATAATGAACCATTTATCAAGTTTCCTATCACTATTCTTAATGTACCTAGACCAAAATTGTTTCATGTCAAGGATCATGCTAATGTCTCTCTACTTTTTATGTTAAACTAGAGGAAAAAAATAAGGACCACTTTCTTTTAAAATAAATGAGGCTAATCCACAGGTTTACACAAAATTGAAGACGTCCCATTGCTATCCAACTAAATATCCAAGTGAAGTATCTTAGTTTATAATGGTCTAACGTTATCAACCTGTTTGCATACTGAAGACAGTGATAATCTTTACTATACGACTGGAACATTGGTACAGAGTGAAAATATTTATATTTTTTACATGATACTCATGTAACTTTTCACATGATCATCCTGTATGCACAGAAAGCATTAGTGCTGCTACCTCTACCGGTCCTGAAAACCATCTAACTAGACCCAAGAAAGCCCTGATCATGATAACTAGTGTTGAGCTTTGGATTCAGGTCAAAGTCAGATTTGACCAGAATCCATCTCTTTAATTTGGGTTGGCCTAAATGGATTTTTGACAATATTTGCCAAAAAACTGAATGCAGCCATAACCTTAACCCTATGTGTTAAGTATTTAACTGATTTTGAATGGGTTAACTTATCCATTCCTGGGTGCTTCAGGTCCCTGGGCACTGTTGCTCCCATGCCACTTCCATCTGATGTCAAGTCTGGCCCATCTCATTAGGGTTACCCAGGTGACACTAACGCCAATTCAGGGGTTAGGGCTATGGTTGTGGTTGGAATTAAGATTCGGTTTAAAGTTAGGGTAAGAGTGAAAAAAATGTGTGTTTGGGACGTCCTACCCCAATTTTTTTTACAAGTTTGGTCAAACTGGTGTCAACAGGGACAGATTCAATATAGTGACAACTATGATAACTCCAGTTATTGGGAAAGTGAGTAGTGTAAAAAAAAAAGAAGATAAAACAAAAAGTAATGCAGTTTTTTTTTTAACCATTTGGGGAAATAGCTGAAATTAACAATAAAAAACAGAAAATAAGTATACAATTAATTTAACTTTGATGTAGTTTAATTTACAAATCTATGATAAATGAGAATAAAAATATTAAATTTCATTTTGGGGGTTTTTAATATCCATAGAAAAATTACTCACTAAAAACCCAATAATTTTAAGAACATATATGTAAAAATGGTTAAAAAACTATTCTCCTTTGCAAAAATATTAAGACCCCTTTAATAGCATAAAGAATAAGGTTATAACAATCAGTACACATAAGCGTTATCCAAAGAATAAGGTGGAGCAAAGGGGTCTAGGGATCAAGGGTCTAGGCAGACCAGAAACGCGTAAGTGTAGAACTTAGCGTTCTGTCAGTGTACCATGCATGCCACTGTGTCGATGTATTTTTAAAGAATCACATTAAAGCTTTTGGATTTTCTCCCCCTTTAAATTTTTTGGGAATAAGGGAAAATGTTTTCCCATTTTCACCCAGGCCCGCCCCGCCAGGGTCTCGTTTGGAAAAAACCGAGAAAATTTTGAAAAGGGAAAGAAATTTTCTTAAATTTCAATTTGTTAAAAAATCAAAAAAGGGGCCCTGGTTTTTTAAAACCGAATACCCACAGCTTTAAAAATAGTTAATCTAGAGGACCCCCAGAAGGATTTTAAAAGGGGCTTAAAATTTCGGAGAAAAAAGGAAACAATACAAAGCCCCAGCACTTTTGCCCAACTGCAAATTTTCTGGGGGGAATCGTTTCATTTCCCAAAGACGGGGCTAGGAGGGGCAAAATTTCCCCAAAAATTCGTTTCGTTCCTTCGCCGAATTTTCTGACAAAATTCGTTTCTTTCAAAATTTAAATTTCGGCACAAATTTGCTTTTAAAAAAAAAGCACTTTTCCCAGGCTCAAGACCTGAAAGGGTCCCGAAGAACTTTGTGCCATGTTTAAAAATGCAGGGGGATTTTGGGTTTTTTCCCTTCATAAAATGTTTTTGTTTTAGTATGACACCAGATGACGGGCCGCCGCTCAAAAGAACCCGTTTCCCACTAAAAATTTTTCCCAGGCCCTTTAAAAGAAGGGCAAAACGACCAAAAAACCCCAAGGGGGAATGTAGCCGGAAAAAGTCATGCCACGAAAGCGGGAAAAAAAAAAAGCTAAGCTCAGGGGGCAACTTTAAAGTGACAGAGGTGGAGGGAGGGGGGCACCCAAACAGCAGCATGAGGTCGGGCAGTGGCAAAAAATACATTCTGAGGGGCAAAAAAAAGGGGAACCCCACAGAGTGGCACAATCACACATTGGGGAAGGCCCCCGGGGCAGCAGAAATGAGTTCAGGCAGTGGCAAAAAAAACATTCGGGAAAGGGGCAAACAGTTTTAAAGGCCACAGAGCGGAAACAATCACACAGTGGGGAGGCACGGGGGCAGCAGAAATGAGACGCAGGGGGCACAAGACATTCTGGAGGGGGCTAAACATTTTAAAGGCCACAGAGGGGAAACAATCAAAAAAGTGTGGATTTTCCCACGGGGGCAGCGGGATGAAACGGGCAGGGGCAAAAAAAATATTCTGGGGGCGGCAAAACAGAAATTACCCAAAAAAAAAACAGAGCGGCACAATCACACGGTGGGGGTTCACGGGGCAGCAGAATTAATCAGCAGTGGCACAATGACATTCTGGGGGCGGCAAAACAGTATTAGGCCAAAGGGGGGGGGGGGGGGGGGGGAACAATAAAAAAAACAAAGGTGGAGGTCAGGGCGGCAGCAGTAGGAGATCAGGCAGGGGCACAATGAAAATTCTGGAGGGGGAAAAAACAGTTTGGGCCCAAAAGAGGGGAAACAATAAACACAGTTGGGGGGTTCCCCGACAGAAACTTTAAATGAAAACAGGCAGGGGGCAAAAAATGAAAATTCGGGGAGGTAAAAAACGGGAGAAGCCAAAGAAGGGACAATAAACTGGAGCGGAGGTCACTGGCGGCAGCGGCATGAAGTCAGGAAAAGTGGCAAAAAGACACAGTGTGGGGGGCACGGAAAGGGATTCAAAACAGCACATGGGGCCCAAGAGTGGCACAATGCCCATTCGGGAAAGGGGAAAAAACATGGGGGAAAGCCACAAGGGGCACAATGAAAATGGGGGTCATGGCGGCACCAGCAGGGGGTCGGGCAGGGGCCACAATGACACAGTGTGGGGAAAATGGCAGCAGCCAAAAGCAGCAGCATGGGGTCAGACAGTGGCACAATGACCCCGGGGGGATGCCACGGCAACAAAACAGCACAGAGTTTGAGGTGGGTTAAATACCAGTCCTGGTAAAGATGGGGAAGGCAATGGAGAAAGGGGAAGCAAGTGTGGCATCGGGGGGGTGGCGGATCAAAATAGGGGTGGGGCGGGTAGTTTGAAACCCAGACTGACCCAAAGGGAAAATTTGGGGGTGTGGAAACCGGGCCAAACCCCGCCGGGTTAAACCGGAAAAAGGTCAGTCTTTCCCCCTTTTCCCGTGGACAATGGTTTCCCCTTTGGGGGTAACAAGGCCCCCCGCTGCATGAACACCCCGCTCTAGCCACACTACTGGCGGGCAGGACATCTTCTCCACTGTAAAACTGGGCAATTTTGGGGCCCAAACCAACACCATTTTTGGGCTGCCCAGTAATCCAGGGGAAACTTCTAACTGAGGTGGCAGTGCTGTCCAAGTAGGCCACCACCTGGGGTTCAGGGTCTGCTCCGGGCCGCTGCTGCCCCCTGCGGGCCCCGCCCTCCCCCTGGGCGGGTGAAGGAAGCTGCCATCAGGACTCCAATTTGGGTTACTACAAGGTGGACTTTCCCACCACCCCCCCCACCTTCCCCCAGCAGCCGCGGCGAAGTAACTTGAGCCCCGGGGGAACCCCCCCGGGCCCCAACCTGTCAGAGAGGGACGTTCCGCACATAGGCCACGCCAAACTGAAAACGGGTTTTCCCCTAAGTATTTGATTGTTTTTTCCCCTAAAATTAGTTTGGAAAAAAGGGCCCCCCATTTTGGGCCCGGGAGCGAGGGCCCAAATGGGGTTGGAGAGCCAAAAGTCATGCCTCTCCCGGATGCGACTATTCGGCTGTAAACAAGCCAGGGCAAATAAGCAGGCCTGGGGCCATCTGCAAAATGACTCCGAGGGGCTCCCTCCTCCTTTTCCCCACTGTATACTGCCACGGTGCTTGGGGTCATCTGCCTCATCTTCCCAGGGGCCTTTCCCACCCCCCCCCACGCTCCTCCCCTTTTTTGTAAACCGGGGTAAAAAAATCCACAATTTCACCAACAATGCTTCTGTTTCCAAGTCCTCCCCTCCTCCCCATTTAAAGTCCCCCCCGGGGACCCATGTGGCCACGAGATGAAGCCCGCCCGTCTCCAGTCCCCTGCCCGACAGTTTTTTTCAGGCATCTGTTCCGGGACTGAAGAAGTAAAAATGATTTTAAATTCATCCGTACCGGCGACTACAAAAAACGTCGCCTCCTGAAGGGCCCTTTAACCCAAACGCGGGTGTCACGAAAATTGCCCCACTGGCTGAAAATCAAAGTTACACAGGGGAGTATTTTAGGGTCTCCTGGACTTAAAAAAAACCCTTTAAGGGCCCTTTCCCCTGTTCATACAGTGGGGCCCCAAAAATGTGAGGCTGGAATTCCACGGGGGGAAACATCGCATTTTCAGAGTTTTTTTTGGGGGGAGGCCTTGCCGCGCAATTCGAGGGGGGTTTTTTTCCCCGGGGCTTTTAACAAATGGATAAAGTGCTTGCACATTTCCTGGCCCTTTTTCCCAAATTTTTTCGAAGATGGGTTGGAACATTTCAGAACCTTTTCAAAAACCCAATTGAACACATGCGCCTTGAAAGGCGCAGGGACCATCCCCCCAAACGGTGCGGGCGGGAAACACCATTTTCCTCCCATTTTTCCGCCCAACCGGGGGTTTCCCATTTTGCATTGGGGCGGGAGAAAGCCACACATCGTTTCCCCCTTCCCTGCATGATTTTAGCATTTTCCTTTCCCCTTTGTGACTTTCTTTTCGCCGAGGCAACCCCAGGTGTAGAATTTGGGGGACACCGGCGCCCCCTACACTTTGTGGAATAAAGGAGCAACTTGGGGAAGGCTGAGTGGTGGTGGGGGGGAGGGGGAGGGGGGGCCCCTTGGGGCCCAGGGGCGGGCATTTTGACAACGTGGGGGAGAAAGGGGGCGTACCTTTTCCAAGTTTTTTTGGGGGCCCCGGGCGGGAAGCACTTTCACCCGGGGGGGGGGGGGAAAAGGACATGTACGGGCCCCCGGGACCGGGGTTACGGCCCAACGCCCGGGCTGCTGTGCCCCTTTGGGAAAAAAAGGGGAAAAGGGCTAAAGGACTGACCCACCTTTTGTTCTTCAAAATTTATGAAGTGCCGAAATGGGCCTTTTTTGGGAAAAAAAATTACGGCTTGGAACTCTCCATCTCGGCTCGGGACCAAACCATTAGTTTTTTCTGAACGGTGCAAAGCCCACCCCTTTTAAAGGGAGGGAACGGGAGTAACCAAAAACTTGGACAGGGGCACGGTCAACTGCTGCACCCTTTTGGATGGTTTTTGGGGCGCAACGGTTGTCTCTTTTCAAACGCCCGGGGAAAAACCGCTGCGCCATTATTAAACGAGGAGGGAGGAGCCCTCTGGAAACCCGGGATATGAAAGCAAAGAGAAACAGCTCCCTTTTGCAAAGGTTGGGGGAGCCCTTGGGCCCGGCTGCAATGGCAATTTCGGCCACTGGGCCCCTGCCCGCTGGGGGTTGCTGCGGCGGCAGGATGGGACCAAACCCCTCTGAGGGCCCCGTTTTTCCCCCCGGCCCCTTTGGGTGGGAAAGCTGCATTTTTTTGACGCAGGGCCGTGGTTTCTAAAAGTTAGCTCCCGGCCACGCTCACTTTTTTCCCACAGATTCTACAAAAAACCCATTTCGGCCCTTTCCCGGGTCCCTTTGCAAAAAACTGCCACAAACCCCCAGTATCGGGTTTAACCCCGGGCCAAACGCTCCGCACTGGTGCTACTTGCCGGCCCCCGCCCAATTTGCTGAGCCCCCCAACTGCTAATATCTTTGGGCCTCAACGGGTTTTTTTTCCCCCCTGGCCGCTTGGCTCCCGACCTCACAACTGCCCGCTATCCGCTGACTCCAAAGGCCACAAGACCCACCCTTTCGGCTGCGCTGCTGGGCCCGACGCAACTGACGGGCCCCCTTTTCCTACGTGATGAAACCCCGCCTCACCCGGGTCCCCCAAATGCGGTCGGCTACATCAAAAACTATTTGGGGTTTCAATCGTCAAAATGCTGCCTCCTCCCCCGGGCTTTTTGGGATGGCCCAGGCTTACCTTTTACCGCATGACCTCCCATGCCACTCTCCACATCTAAACTTTCCGCCTACTGCAAAAGCAGGCGATATTGGGGGCCCCCTTTCCTTTCCCGCCCAAGTTGCCCGCGACGCCCCCCCTCAAATTTTTCATCTTTGCATTGTGGGGCTTAAACCCAGACCAAAATAGTAGACTCTGGCTGAGGGGAAACCGGGGGGACAGAGGGCCGGGGGAGGGCAGGGGGAGGGCCGCCCGACCCGCTTTCCCGGGCCCTGCCAAATAAGGGGGGTTTTTCTGAGGTTCCCAAACCCACTCTTTTCTGGGGGTTTTCAATGTCCCTTCTGGGGAAAAGGATACCTAGTCCCCAAACCCAAACAAGAACCCTTGGGTTGCTGAACAACACACCCCCCCCGCTAGGGTGACAGGGGGCATTGTGGCCCAACCGAGGCCCCTTCTGTGACCCTTTCCCCTTTCTGTGCTGCGACCTGGGCCCCGTTCCAGGAAAGTTTTTTGCCACTGCCCCCCCGCAGGGGCAGACCTGCCACCCCGTCTGACCTTCTGTTTTTTTCTAAAAAGTACAGACACTGTTTTAAAGGGTACTTTATATGAAAATTTTACACCCTGTTTTTTGACTCCAAATTTAACCCATAAAACAAGCTTGGGTAACCCTTGGATAAAAATTGCCGGGTCCACAAAAAGGCCCCCGGGGGAAAATTTTCTTGGAATTGGGCGTTAAAAACACTGTGTGTTTTTCAAAATTTTAAAAGCACAAAAAGGCTAAAATTAAAACCTTTTCGACATGAATAGGCTACAGGAAAAATTTATAAATTTTGGGGTTGAAAAAGAAAAGGTTTTTTTTTGTCCCCGCCAAAACCCCAAAAAAACGCTTAATTAACCCCTGGGGGTAAATTTGGGGCCCAAAAATTTGAGCCCAAAAAACAAAAAACTTTGTAGCGTGGGTTTCAATTTCGTGTTTTTTACCCCCACACAACAAGAGATACAGTTGTAATTAACCTTGCTTGTGAAAATTATGGGTACAGGAAAAATTTATAAATTTTTGGGGTTGAAAAAGACGGTTTAATTTTTTTTCAGCACACCAGCAAAACAACCTTAAAATTTTAAACCCCCGGGTGAAAAATTTCGCCCCAAAAAAAATTGAGCCGCACAAACTATTTGCTTTGTAGCTGTTACAATTGCGGGTTTTTTTACGCCACACAAAAAGAGATACAGTTTTAATTTAACCCTTTTCTTGGGAATTAAGGGCCCACAGGGAAAAAATTTTTATTTTTGTGCGTTGAAAAAGACGTTTATTTTTGTCAGCACACCAGCAAAACAACGCTTAATTAAACCCCCGGATGTAAATTTCGCCAAAGAATTGAGCCCCCCAAAATAGTACTTTTTAGCGGTTACAATTGGGGTGTTTTTTTACCCACCCCAAAAAGAGAAACATTTTTAAAAAATCTTTGCTTGTGAATTAGGCTACAGGAAAAATGTAAAATAATTTTTTCATTTTAAAAAGAAATTTTTTTGGGGGCCCGCACACCGGGAAAACCCCCGCTTAATTAACCCCTGGATGTAAATTTTCGCCCCTAGAATTGAGCAGCCCAAAAAAGAAGTGGTAAAATTTTTATTGTAAAAAACCGTTTTTTTTCAAAGAATAAAACGGAAAATGGCTTAAACCCACTTTGGGTATTGAATGTATAAAAGCAGCTGCAGGGGGAACCACCCTGGTTTCAGATCCAATACCCCAAAAAATGAAATAAACATTAAGAGAACAGTCCCCTGAACAACTGAGACAAACCCGCAGAAACCTATATAAAAATCAATTCTTCATAAGAGCAAACACCACGCCAAAACCCCTTCCCTGTTAAACAAAGGGGAAGCGGTGTGAGCTCCCGCGTCGGGGGGCCCGGGCCCTTTTATAGTGCGGTGACGGGCACAGAAACCCGCCGGTCTCCCGATTTGGCTTCAAAAACTGCACATGTCAGCCGGCTAGCCCTTCCCTTTTTCCCAAGTGCTTTGCCCCATTAGCCCCCATGTGCCGCAGCCAATTTTTTCAATCAAAAGCCCACTTCATTTTACCCCCCAATACCCCAAAGTTTTGACTTCGTTCCGAACCGGAAAATTTTTTCCCGAAATTTTAAAAGAATTTCCCCTTTTGTTTGAACGATTTGCCCAACTCTAGCTGGGACCCTTCACAGTACTCTGAACAATGGGGCTACAGCACTCAGTAAAAAGTTTTTTGAATCAGTCCGTGGCTCCATTTTTTTTCTTTTTTCGAGCCTCACTTTTCTAACAATAAAAGAATTAATAAAAAGGGTTTAGGGTTGTGTGGTTGAGACCCCAAATGTAAAAATTTTGTATGTGTTTGATTGATACCTCCCAAAAGCTGATTCAAGGGCAACTCACCCAGCTACCCAAACCATGCTCTTTACTGATGAGTACCAAAAACCCAGTAAGAGATTTTTTTTTGTGAAAGCTCATTAAAAGGGCCCGGAATTAAAATGGAGGGCCCACTCAAAATACAATAATAATCCCAAAAAAGTCTTGCAGAAGACATCCCTATTTGGAGCTGAGTTTTAAGCCAATTATTTGTCACAATTGATATACCATGTATAATTTATGGTAACAATAAAGTGTTTCATGTAAGTAAAGGAGTGTTCTCACGATGCTCTTCCCAGCCAGCTTCAGACTCACACCTCCTGCTGAAGCTGTTTTCAGTTCTATAGCAGTGATAGGCATATCAGCTCTACCCTTCCTAGTTATTATTATTTTAGTGACATGCATGCAGGAGGTTTGTAAACTGTAGTGCACAAGGCTAAAGAGCACAAACGGATTAAAGCTTGTCAGTAGCTTAGATAAACAAACTCCTGTGTGGGAGATAAGCCTCAGCAGGGAGTGAGTCACCATGGTCCCACAGAGCTGCTGGAGCAATGAAAGCAGAGGTGGATGGTAACCTGTGAAAGCTTGTGTACACAAGCAGGAGATAAAATGTCCTCTAGCTCCTAAACAAAGCAAAATCAAAAGCACAATGTATTTGGTAATAGTCTTTTTTCTTTGCCTGTATGTTTAAAGCTAATCATTGCGGTGAGAAAACCCCTTTAAATGTGGATGTGCATATGTTCCATATAGAGGAACCCAATTCCAATACTTCTCATGAGTACTTATAGATATAAATCAGAGTTAAAGAAAATGGGAGGAGATTGCTGATTTGCTTCATCAATACAACTGAATCATAAGATATTTAAGATCTTCTTTTCTTAGGAAATTCATTGTAACAAGCAATGTGTCTCGGGGCTGTAATAGCTCCTTTTATTTAGATTTTATACAAGTAGTCTGTATAGATAGAAACTTTAACCTAACTTTTAACTCCTTAGATATCGTAAAGTTGCAACCTTTTAAATCACATTTAACAAATCACATCCCAATTAGAATGGGAAGATAAAGTTTGCTGCAGGATATGTTCAAAGGCATAAGTTTAAAGGCTTAGCCCCGTTTCATTGGGGCTAATATGGGGCACTCCTGCCCAAAGCAAAATTCTGGCAGAATCCACTTCAAAGAATGGACAGGTCCGTTCTTTTTTCCCCACACCATGGATTTGAAATCTGTAGTGTATACAGTCTGTTCTGTAGTACACAGTGTAAACTACGACACAAATTACCCATTCAAATAAATGGGACTCATTTTAACTAGGAATCAGATGCAGAATCTACATCAAATGCCGAATTCCTTGGTAAAACTTGTGATGTCAAATAACCCTTAGGGTGCGTTCACATGGCAATGGACAAATACGGACGGAAAACCCGTGCAGGGTTGACTGCTGCACAGGTTTTCAATAGCGCCCCGTTCTGCTCGTTTGTGGCCAGTTTTTCAGATGGTCTGCAAAACCGCAAACCGTCTGAAAAACCGGCCGCAAACCCGTGCCGTGGGGACATGCCCTTATGGTCTGTGAAGCCAATGTTTTTTGCATCTGCATAGACTGATGATGAAGCTAGAAGATTCCTGAAATACATAGTTTCTTAAAGGGTTTTCTCATCATGCTGTTTCACAGACCCACAGCCAGCTTCAGACTCACACTTTCTGTTCAAGCTGTGTGTAGTTATACAGTAGCGAATGACATACCAGCTCTGCTATTCCTAGCTATTCATGTTACAATGAAATGAGTGCTTTGAGAGAGAGGTTTGTAAACTATAGTGCACATGATTACAGACCTCTAAAGGGTTAAAGCTCATCAGTATCATAGATAAACAAGTTCATGAGCTGGAGATAAGTCTCAGCAGGAAATGACATCACTATGGTCAGGCAGGGCTGCTGGAGCAATGAGAGCAGAGAGAGATGATCAGTGAAATATGGATACACAAGCAGAAGATAAAATTTCAATATCTCCTAAACAAGGCAAAATCAGAACAGCAATGTATTTGGTAATAGTCTTTATTTACTGTTGGCTACATGTTTAAAGTTAATGATTGGGGTAAGAAATCCCTTTAAATTATATTTGCCAAACAAACTGAAGATCCTGGGACTGAGTGGTATTGTCTGAAACAAATCTTCATACCCCTTTTCCCTCCCTTCTGTTCATACAGATGTAGCAAAGATCATTTGGCATTGATAACTTACTGCAGTACAATGTCTTATCTCAGAAGCTGTTGGAAAAGTTGAGATAATGTTCTGTACCGCAGGAATGATAAGGAGTGAGATATCAAGTTCATTTTTGTTACAGCTGCAAATGGGGCAACTCTCTTGGGGCATATGTAGGAATTTGTATCCATATATTAAAGGGTATGTGTCATTAAAAAATGAGTCATCGTTTAAGTCCTGTTTTTATGTTAAACACATTTTTTAGGAATTTTCGGTTGCTTTTTCTAAAATAAATTTCATATCACTTTCAATATTTTTTAATAATTCTTAAGTCTTGTAGTTTTCACTTTGGCCACTGGTTTGTACTGCTTTAACAGCAGTCAGAGAGATGCTTCACAGTAGCTTCATGCATATAGGAGACTTAAGACTGACTCAGTCCCATTGACTAGAGTTTTCTAGTCATGCTCTGTGACCTGGGAAGAAGTCACTGTGCAGGGAGGCGAAAGGGTGAACGGTGACTATCTCCTCTTGTGACTGGTGGATCCTGTGTTATCTATTCACCCTGGTGTCTCCTTTCAGTTTGACAACTGAGAATCTTTCTGTACAGAACAGGCAGTGTCAGACTATTATTAGGCTTAGTGGCCAAAGTGAAAACTGCAGGACTTAAGAATTATTAAAAAATATTGAAAGTGATATGGAAAATTAAAAAAAAATATATAACCAAAAATTCTTAAAAAATGTGATGAACATAAAAATGTGTTAAAAAATAAGACATTTTTGATGACATATTCCCTTTAAATGGAAGTTTACTCAAGTTTCATCTACTTACATATACACATTTACATCTATGAGAATGCTCCTGGAATCCACGTCTTTAGCTTTTGAGACTGACTCATGGTGGATACCCCTTAGAGTTTTTGCTGTAGGTCTCAGTTTTCTAGTTAGGTCTCAGCATGCACTGAAAATACTCTGCTTTTCAAGAAAATATGGTTCATATCTAATGACATGGAAATCAGCACGGCTGCTGCATCAGTTCTGCTTATACCACTTTTACATGAATCAGTGTGAGTTGATTCTGGCAGCCTAACACAGTCTTAAAAGCACAGCATGAGCGAGGAGTTCACAATGTGAAATTAAAGGCTTCAATAGATATTTCCCAGCCTAAATTGAAAAAAAAAAGAATAGAAGACAATTGTCCAAAAGTAAAAAGTCTTATAGTTTATCATTTAAAGTGAGAACAATTTACAAAAAATAAAAATAAAAATTAGAATATCATACTTTACAAGGACTTTTTTCTAAGGCTCCTCATTCTGATATATCATATAATTGCATAAAATACATAAGCGCTCAGTGGTTTTAGCACGTCCTGAAGAAAGTTGTCAAGGAAACATGTGAATAAAAGTAACATGAATAATATATCCTGAACGTGAATTAAGGCTCTCGCACTCGGAACTAATTGAAATTTCAACTTGATAAATTTCAAAGACAGACAAATAGAATGATGGGCAGGACTTACCCCTTAAAGAAAATACAGAAAGAAAAACTAAATTACCACCATTGTATCTAAGTATTTCAAAAATGATTATATTCTTTGTTTAATTTTTCTTTTCTTTTTTTTTTACCTTGACATTACTTTGCAGCACAAACTCTTAACGGTTGGAAAAAAAAGCAATATATTTCAAAAAATAGGTATATGTATAATTGTAAAATATTTTAAAGTTGAGAAAAAAATTCCAGTTTAATATTTTATAAGGGAATCTACTGAAATGTCTTTTTTATTCACGCCGAGGGAATGTCAATTCCTAAGTTTATTACAGTATTAACATTTACAGTTAAGCAGTCCAGTTGGCTTTTGGTGACTCTTCAGTTAGGAACAGGTGAAGCATAGTAAATTGCCCAAGAAACAGCTTAAAGATGATTCCAATATCTTAATATCCAAGCCTATGAATTGATTGTTGTACGATGATTCAGCGTTCTAGGAGGCTTGGAAGGTTTCTAATGTAGTCATTTCTCATTTATTTCAGGGGAGAACTGTACCCTTGGTAAATGCACCAAATGATTAAAAACACACATTTGCTGATCTAAATAGTATATAACCAAGAATTTCATATAAATCTTTTCTATGCTTTGAAAATTATAAAGCATTTTAAAGCGGATAAGCTATTTTCTTCAAATGTGAATTTATGGCGTATTATGTGATCTGCATAAAAGACACTAAAAACAATTAAAATAATTTGTGAAAAAATGTTGAATTTTTAAAAAATTATTTACATTTATTAAATGCACAATTAAATTTAATACACAAAATCCCTAATATAACAAAATTAATTCAGTGGTGCACACATAAGAGTTGTCTGGTAGGTTTGGACCTTCCCTCAACACATATGGGGTATCATCATCGCTCCACAGCTTTCCAGTCACTGCACTTCATCCACATCCAAAAACAGACAAGACATTGTTCATTTGTACCTATGATATCTTAGTGGGGGAGCATCAAAACAATGTAAAAACAAGATGGTAATGTCCAACCATCATACCGCTCAGGAAGGAGATGGGTTCTGTGTCTCAGAGATGAATGTGCTTTGGTCCGACATGTGCATAATAACCCAAGAACAAAAGCGAAAGACCTTGTGAAGATGCTGGTGGAAGCTAGTAAGATTGTGTCAGTATCCACAGTGAAACAAGTACTGTATCAACACGGGCTGAAAGACCATCCTGTCAGGAAGAAGCCATTACTCCAAAAGAAACATATAAAAGCCAGATTAATGTTTACAAATGCACACAGGAACAAAGACCTACATTTTTGGAGACATTTCCTGTGGTCTAAAAAAACTAAAATTGAACTGTTTAATCACAATGACCATTGTTACGTCTGAAGGAAAAAAGGAGAAGCTTGGAAGCCTAAGAACTCATCCCAACTGTGAAACACGGGGTTGGCAGCATTATGTTGTGGTGTTGTTTTGCTGCATAAGGGACCGGTGTACTTCACAAAATAGATGGCATCTTGAGATAAGAAGATTATGTGGCAATACTGAAGCAACATCTCAAGACATCAACCAGGAAGTTAAAGCTTTGGGTCTTCCAAAAGGACAAGGTCCCGAAGCTACTGCCAAACTAGTTACAAAGTGGCTTAAGGATAACCAAGTCAATATTTTGGAGTGGCCATCACAAAGTCCTGATCTCAATCCTATTGAAAATGTATGGGCAAAGTTAAAAAGGCCAGTGGGAGCAAGGCGACCTACAAACATGGCTAACTTAGCCTTGTTTGTAGGTCGCCTTGCTCCCACCGGCCTTTTTAGCTTTGCCCATACATTTTTAATAGGATTGAGATCAGGACTTTGTGATTGCCACTCCAAAACATTGACTTGGAAAAAACCTTACCTGTTTTTGGTCAATTAGGAACCAAAATTATTTATATTTGTCAAGTGCCAGAATAATGAAATAATTTTTAAGGCATTTTTATTACTTTCTGCAAAGTCAAGTTTCCATACATTTCATTAGTATTTGGTTGAATTGCCCTTAAACTATAAGACTTGGGTCCAGTGGGTCCAGTTCTGTCAGGAGGAATGGGCCAACATTCCTACCAACTATTGTGAGAAGTTTGTGGAAGGATCCAAAATGTTTGACCCAATTCTTATAGTTTAAGGGCAATGCAACCAAATACTAATTAAATGTATGGAAACTTGACTTTTCAGAAAGTAATAAAAATGCCTTAAAAATTATTTCATTATTCTGGCACTTGACAAATATAAATAATTTTGGTCCCTAATTGACCAAAAACAGGTAAGGTTTATTCTCATTTCATATCGGGTAGTGACAAAAACATGTATATGTGTCTTTTTATATAATATATGTAAACTGGTTTCAACTGTATGTGCTGTACATCCCCCACAGCAGGTACACCGCTATCCCATCATTGTAACTCTGATTGCTTGGGGAATGGGGTAGCTTTCCTGTACACTGGATAGTCTATCTAGTATCCAAGAAAGGTGGGTGATGTCACATTCCCCACTGAAATAAATTTTTGATCATGGGAATGCTGCATGCCTGCTGTAGTAGATGTGTTGTCATCCCTGCTCATAACGCTTTAACCTGGCACCACTGCTTTATAAAGAGCAGTCGGCAGACTTTTTTTCTGACTGCTGCTTGATAATCTCAAAGGTCCTAAAGCACATTCAGCCAATTGAACAATTTATATTTAGAATATTTATCAAAAAGACATCAGAATAGGTAAATGAAGGCAGCTAGACTCTAGCAACCAGCAGTGATGAGTCACTATGTACACACAGTTATCACTGTATGTGTATACTACCCTCCCCATCTAGCTCTTTGGACATTACATAACATTCCTATCAGCACCTCTGTTTACATAATGACTGATGAGTCACTAGAGGTAGCCAGATCTTTCTCTGCTCAGGTCATACCCACTACAGGGGAGTCTTTCTGAGCTGAACCTGGCTTCAAAGCCCACCCACTGAGTGATGACAAAACATCAATTGAGGCTATGTGATTAATAGATGTCCCAAGGTTTGCAGGAAGTAGTGGGGGGGGGGGGGTAGAGGGTCCTGTTGCAGTGGTTCCACATATTCAAAAAACACCTGGATGTAGTATGCATGGATTCACATATTGCCCTGGCACATGCAAGCATCAAGACTGTAGAGGTGTTTTAAGTAAATTATGCCACCAACCCCAGACCCTCATAATTAAAATTTCTTGGTGTGCCCCTTTCTTAATTTAGTATCAATCTATTGTCTTCTGAGCTGCAGTGGAACACCCTCCATTTAACACTTTGTATACAGTGAACTATATATTCACAATAAGTACAGTGCAAGGCACATTCAGATTCCGAATCTTGCATTGGAAAGACTTTGGGCTTCTTTTATCCAATATTATAATAGAATGAAATGATATTATTTTGAGTCATATAAACCATGATATGAAGCTACAGATCTACACTCATAATGCTCTAGTATTGCTACTTTATGCTAAACCTTTTCATAACATATTAGATATTTTATTGGATCGGGGAGACGAGGAAGACAACACAGACCGCTCAAGGGAAGGATTATAGACCTCTACCCTATTTGTTACAAAGTTCCCACTGATATTTAGCCGTATAAACAGTTGGGTAAAAAGAATAAAGATCACACATACTTCTTATTCTAAGGTTAAGTCTTCACAGCACTGGTTTTTGGTCGGATTTTCGGCAGATTCAGTATTTCAATCCGCTGAAATTCCACTTGTAACCAGTGCCCCATAAAAAAATCCTTGCTGTAGTCTATACAGCACAGATTTTTTCCTGTCGGTTTTCAAACCTGTTCGATCTTCCGCAGGATTTCTTTTTGATTCCCGTACATTCAAGATACGGGGCTGACGGCAAATCCAAAAACTAACCTTTTTTCTTACCACTATTCTACAGCAAAAACTGTGGTCAATTTATGTTAAAATATTGTCGGATTTTGGATGGGATTTTAACATTGCTGTGTACACATAGCCTTACACTAAAGAAAGTAAAAAAAACTGTATTTCTAGGGTGGTGTTAATAGAGTAATACCTTGTTTGGTTCAACGCTTGTTTGGGTTTGGAATGTCCCACACCTGAGTTATCTTAACCTGTCCATGTTTCTAATCCTATGCTAATGCAATCCATAACTGCAAACCTAAATTGAGGCTAGAAATTTTAGGGTGTTTTAGGGGTTAACATCTTTTAGCATCGCTCCAGGCCTGTTGTCGTTCCCAACATAATTTCCGATGCAAACATCCAACGCTATTTCCAGTTTTCCTAGATTTCCTAGGTCATGAAAAGCCCAGAGCTAAGGCAAATTTTTAGGGAGATTGTTGCCAAAATTTTAATTAGGACCTAGCCAAATTGGATCAGATAGATTCAGGTCAAATTGGACATTAACCCTAATCTAAAGCACAACGTTGTTACATTGGAAGATTTTAGTCTTGCTTTTTCGTACCTTTGCCAGAAAACAATCCAATTCTTTTATCAATACTATGACCTGCTAATTCATATTTTCCTTTGTTATATTTGAAAAGATGTAACCTAAATCTTCTGGGATCCAACACAAAATCTGTAAGAGGGCTCCCTCTTGCCATGTGTTATTTATATTACTGGTGTCTTCTGATTTACAAAGGGAAAATCAGTTCCGTTGACCTGAATGGGTTTCTTTTGCAGTAGTCATACCAATTTCTGCAGTTTACATAGAGCTGTATGGGATGGTGGCAAGAATTCTTGCAATAAATCTGCTGTGTGTGAATTTATTATTGATGCTTAGTGGCTTGTTAAAGCTAGAGCCAACCTTAAGTTGAATGGCACCAGATATGGAATATTACAATGCTACATAATATCTACATAAGACTTATAACTTTTGCCCTTATACTTATGAGCTTGTCTACACACAAAGATATTTACCTTACACATATAGACTCATGCCAATAGATATACAGTGGGAAAAACAGGTATTTGATACACTGGCGATTTTGCAAGTTTCCCCACCTACAAAGAATGGAGAGGTTTGTAATATTTAACGGTGGTACATTTCGACTGTGAGAGACAGAATCTAAAAAAAAAATCCAGAAAATCACATTGTATGATTTTTAAATAATGGGTTCTATCTAAACAGTTTGGAACCAAACAAGCTCCTTTTCGAGGAATGCTAATTAGAATGCTCGAGGCTGGAACCAAAAATAGGCAATTGGCTATGAAATACCCCAGAGTATGCTTACTGTCACGGCCACTGTTTGCATGATCACTTGTGACCATACCTTGCATTTGCCATGTGGCTTTTCCTGTTTGTTTGTCCTTGCTGTTTGCACCATGCGGGCTCCTGTGACATCCGTCTGCTCTGGGGACCCATACACAGTAGGTTTAACAGAGGTGCAGTGACATCCATCTGCTCCAGGACCACCTACCAGTGGGGTTTGCGAGGTGCGTGCATTCGTCGCTCTGGGCCCCCCTTGCAGTAGGGTTTGAGAGGTGCAGTGCATCTGTTGTCCGGGCCCATAAAAAGTAGGGGTAGGAGGTGCGTGACATCCATTTGCTCCCGGCCCCCTACACAGAAAGGGTTAGCAGAGGTGCGTGACATCCGTTCTGCTCTGGGGCTTCTTCACGTGGGTTAGCAGAGGTGCAGTGCTTTCCGTCTGCCAGGCCCCCCTATGCAGGGTGCAGTTAATCCGTCTGTCCGGGGGCCCCATCACTTTTGGGAAGCAGGGTCCGGGACACCCCGTTGTTTTGGGGGCCCCCTTTCAAAGTGGGTTGCAGGGTGCAGGACATCCGTTGCACCGGGCCCCTTAACAGTAGGGTTTAGGGAGGTGAGGGAATCTGTCTGTCTGGGGCCCATAACAGTGGTTTTTAACAGGGTGCAGTGACTTCCATATGCTCCGGGGACCCTACACAGTAGGGTTAGCAGAGGTGGCAGTGAACATCTGTCTGCTCCGGGAAAAATACAAGAAGGGATAGCAGAGGTGAAAGTGACACCTTCTGTCCTGGCCCCCATACACAGTAGGGTTTGCAGGGGTTTGCAGTGACACCCATCGGGCTCTGGGGCCCCATACACAAGTAGGGTTAGCAGAGGTGCAGTGACATCTGTCTGCTCCGGGGCCCCATTCCCATAGGGTTAGCGAGGTGCAGTGACATCTGTCTGCTCCAGGGCCCCATACACAGTAGGATTAGCAGAGGTGCAGTGACATCCGTCTGCTCAGGACCCCCTATGCAGAGGTGCAGTTACATCCGTCTGCTCCAGGGCGCCATACACAGTAGGGCTAGCAGAGGTGCAGTGACATCCGTCTGCTTTGGGGCCACATACAAAGTAGGGTTAGCAGAGGTGCAGTGACATCCTTCTGCACCGGGGCCCCATACACCGTATGGTTAGGAGAGGTGCAGTGACATCTGTCTGCTCTGGGGACCCATACACAGTAGGTTTAACAGAGGTGCAGTGACATCCATATGCTCCAGGACCCCCTACACAGTAGGGTTAGCAGAGGTGCAGTGACATCTGTCTGCTCCCGGGCCCATACAAAGAAGGGATAGCAGAGGTGCAGTGACATCCATCTGCTCCTGGCCCCCATACACAGTAGGGTTAGCAGAGGTGCAGTGACATCCATCTGCTCTGGGGCCCCATACACAGTAGGGTTAGCAGAGGTGCAGTGACATCCGTCTGCTCCAGGGCCCCATATACCATAGGGTTAGCAGAGGTGCAGTGACATCAGTCAGCTCCAGGGCCCCATACACAGTAGGATTAGCAGAGGTGCAGTGACATCCCTTTGCTCTAGGGCCCCATACACAGTAGGGCTCCATGAACTGATATTTTAGACACTTGTCTGGTAGCCCTCTGTCACCTCTCACATCAATGGCTTATGGAGCTCAACAGTTTCCACATCACTTATTCGCAATGGCACCATTTGTCCACTCACAATACTCTTTCAACAGAGCAGCACGTGAACAGTTCATAAACTAGGCAATCTCAGAAATACCACCACTCTTAGCCCACTAGCTAATAGCTCTTTTTGCAATTCTGATAAATCGCCCCTTTCACCTATGACAGCAATAAGGGATATGTGTGCAGACAGCTAATCACACTCCTTATTTATTATATTATTATAGTTATTATTTTTATATAGTGTTGTACAGAGATTTTCATTCACAATGGGAGTTCAGTCTAAATTCAAGATTATCCCATCTGTGTGTTCTTGTCGTGTGGGGGAAACCAGAGTAAAATCACTCAAACACAGGGAGAAAATACAAACTTCTTGTTGATGTTGTCCTTGGTGGAATTTGAACCCCCGGTCCCCCGTGCGAAGGGGAAATGCCCTACCTATTCACCCAAATCAAATCAAAAAAAAGACTTTTTGAACTACATAGTGCTGACATTAAAAGGAAGAAGTGGTCATAATAATGTGACTCAACTGTGTATGCACTGCCCACATGGTGATTAATGCACATGTCTGGTACATATACCTTAGCAGCTTTTAGGAGTCCCTACTTTCAATTGCATGCAGAAGTATATGTAGTTACATGTAGACAATGAACACGTCTTACTATTTATTATCACAATGTAATTCTGCAATAATAACAAAAATAGAAAATAAAAAAATAGAAAAAGTTATTTCTGATTGTTTTTTCAAAGCGCAAAAAAAATTTTGAACCCTTAAAAAACAGAACACTTGGGAAAGCCTCCCTCCTATAGCCGCCTATTAGACAAACAGAGAGCAGTGGCCTGTGAGTTATTAGTTTTTATACATTATCATCTCAAACACAGGGCAGAATAGTCTGATTTCAAAGTGACAGCTGGTGGTGGCTATTGCTGATACATGTAATCCGTTTTTTTTTATGGGGGGGAAAAAATGCTGTGCTTTCACAGCCAAAAGGGGTCTAAGTTAATACGAGGAAAAAAAGCACGGGTCCCTCAAACACATGAGACAAAAACCGAATGATTGTCTCATTACACCAAATGGGAAAAAAGATTGAG
>JAODAL010057689.1:0-22525 GCA_025379985.1 Phyllomedusa bahiana | reverse complement strand
CCGTCCCTGATTTTGGGGATAAAAGGAAGGGAACATGACCCATTTGACGTCAACAAAAAAAATTATGTGACACCCTCTCCCCTTTTTCAGGGGGGTTAAGGTATCGTTTTTAAACAGAACGGGTTTCTGTCAAAATCTGGGGAAATCATTGTTGTCGGGGGTTAAAGGAGTGCGCTCTTTCATGCTATAGTGGGATGTTGGCCCTCGCCCGGGTTTTTCCAGCGGGCCCGCTGCATTCCCTTGTCAGGCTGCTTTCCCTTTTTCTTTTTTTTGTTGGTCGGGTTTTCCCCCTTTTTAAACTCCCCCAGAAAAAGTGAAGTTTTAAAGGATTCTAAGAGTGGGGGCTTTTAATCTGTGGGGTTACTTTAAAACACAGCATTGTATGAAGACCAAAAACTCCCAATGCATATTTGAGCATGGCACAATTTTTTTACAACCCCCTCCCGGCTACTGCACCCGGGGGAAATTAGTGTTTTTAACGCGATTCGCTGCGAAAAAATTGGGGTAAAAAAAATTTTTTTGGCTGAAATTGGGGCCAAACCGGCAAACGAATTTTTGAGAAATTCCCCCTTCTCAAAATGTAGCGGGTAACGCCGCGTCCGGCCCCGGGGGGCCCCCGTTGCCCTTTTCCCCAGGGTTCCGGGGGGGGCGGGTAGCGCCGCTGGCCGCGGGACGACCCGCGGGGGCACTCGCACTCGCCTCGGTACTAAACCTCCATATCCCCCACCCCCTAGGGGCGCTGGGGCTTGAAAATTTAAAAGGGCCAAAGCGTTCCGATTTTTTGGGGTTTAATTTGCCGGGCGTTGCCCCTATATTTTTGGTTCGGCCCACGGTGCTTTCCTGCGGGGATCGATGTTGCCGGGTGCCTAAAAAAAAGAAATTTTTTTAAGTGTTTTCTTCCCTTTCCCGGTTTGTGCCAGCCCTTCGGGTAGTTTCTGTTTTAAACCTCTGCTGTTTGCCCTTGCCTTCCTCCCCTTCCAACGCCCTACATTCTTGTTTTCAAGTTTTGTACCTCGCTTGGCACCTGGGGCCCCAAAGGGAAAAAGCTGCCGGGGGTGGGGGTTTGGGCAAACCTGGTAAAACCCCGCCGCAGCAAGTCCACCCGCCTTTGGGCGGGCTCTGGTAAAAAACCCGGGAAATTACTTAGATTTCCTCCCTCCCTGGCGGGTTGTTGCATCGCTTGCGGGTGGTCCAGTGGATCCATCCCCACCCTTTAAATTTAAATAGAAACCAAAAATCACAGCTCAGCTCTTTTTTTCCCCCGAGCGGGTTTGAAAAAGAAAAGCTGAATTTAAATTTGGTTCCTCGGGGGCAAAAAAGGGACGGGTTTTTCCAAATTAGACGTTTTCAAAAAAGGGGGCCCCATATTTTTTTTAACCCCCTTTCTGTTTAGCGGAAATTAAAAATATAGTTTTCCCTTTTTTTTTCCCTTTCCCCACCTTTTCGGATCCATAACTTTTTTATATTTCCACCTACATAGCCATATGATGTACTTTTTAATGGTGTCAATGACAATACCATAAAATACAAAGGGAAAAAGAAAAAAAGTTGGGGTGAAATTTTGAAAAAAAAATTTTTTGTACTTGTTTGTGGGGGGGTTTGTTTTTTAAGGGTTTAAACCTTTTACTTTAAAGGGGGTGGGTTTTTTTTGTATTTGCAGGTTGGGTGTGACTTCAGCCCAAAACCAAAAAAATTTTTTGTTTTAGGGTTTTTGCCAGAAAAAAATGCAAAATTATTTCTTAAGGGTTGCGCTTTCAAGGGTTTTTTGGGTTTTTTTGGGATTCAGAATTTTTTTAATTTTTACGTGTTTAGCGTAGGATTTAAAAAGATTTTCCTTTTAAAAACCCAGTGGGGTACCAAATTGGGGTAATTTTTATTATTTTTATGCTAATTTGGTTTTCGGCACCTGCAATTTTGTCGAAGGGGCCCGTTTTCTTTCTTTTTGATGCCACAGCAGACCTTTTGGAAGGGAAGGGGGTTTTATAGAAACCCTTAAAATTTGGGGGTTTCCCTTGCAGCCCTGGGCCCCCAAAAGAAAGGGGTTTTATTGACCAAAATTTAAAGATATTTTTAAACCTTAAAGGGGTTTGGGTTTACTACAAGGATTGTTTTCTTTTGTTTTAAAAAAACTTGCAAAAAAAAAGTCACTTTGCTTTTTTGTTTCCATTTTTAAAAAAGTGCCTACTATTGCTAGATTCCTTTTTAATAAGGGGTGCTTTAACCCCCAGGTCGCTTTTAGCTTAAGACCCTTTTTTTTTTTCTGATCGCTTTTGGCTACAGAAATCTGTTCCTCAAGCTCGTCTGCAAACCCAAATAGTAGCCCAATTTGAGCCAAATAAAGCCCCGTAAAAAATGCCTTGAAGTTTTAAAATAAAAATCAAGAAAACAGAAACCCTTTGGTAAGATGAATCAATGTGTAAAACAACCCCTTTTTAAAAACTTGGTGAGTGGATTAGGAGGGAAAAGGGCCATTCTCGGGGCTCACGAGAAACTTTTTTTACAGCTTCAAAAATGTTAATTTTTTGTAGGGGTAAAAATCCTGGACCCCAGTTGGGTTTTCCTTCCCAAGCTATTGCAAGTGAGATAAACTTTCAAACCACCACCCCAAAGGGCAGTATGGATTAAGCCTTGGCAGGCTGATGTCTCCTCGAAAAACAACCTTTGTAACTCGATTTCCCAAACCGGGTTTAAAAAACTGTGGGGGTAATGCTAGAAAAGGTTGAGGAAAACCCTTGATGATAGAATTTTCTCCCAAAGGTAGCGGATTTTTAAAAAGATCCCCTCTTTAAAAAGACTCTCCTGTCAAGGAAGCAGGGGAATTGGGCCCTTTCCAAATGGACCCCTTTTCTCCATTTTCGCCTTTTTTAAAGTCCAACGCCCAAAAATCTGGATAGAAGGGATCAAAAAAGGGCCCTCCTAGAGGCCCTTTCTTTTGGTGAAAAAGGTTCGGGGGTTTTTACTCCAGTTTTCCCGGGAATGCCAAAAACCCTCGGTGCAAAGTTTTTTACAAATCATAGATTAGAAATATCAAAACCATTTCCTTCTCCAGCAATCCCTTTCATATTTGGAAACAATGGGAACCCTGTGCTATCCTGGGAAATATTTTGTAAAAGGGTCATGACGCCAGCCCCTTTTCTTTGGAATGTGGACTTTCCCCGGGGTTTTCTGCTATGCCCTTGGATTAAAACCTGTTTGTGCTTTTCAAAACTCCATGCCACCCCCTTCACGGGAAACCTTGTCTCTGCTGTGTTTCCGGCCCCCTTTTTTTTCCTGCTGCTGCGCTCCTTTTCCATGCAGGAACTCCTGCTGTGTCACCTTGTGCGCCCCAGTTGTGGGGGGCCATACACCGGGGTTTTGGGTGGTTTTAAAAGGGGGGGGAACAATTTCCAATTACCTCCCCCCAATGACCTATGACCCTTAGGATATAAGGAAATTCCCTTTCCCATTCTTTTCCCGGGCCCTTTTTTTTAAAATGCCCAAATTTGAGCTCCTTTTTTTCTGGTTCCCTGCTTTTTCCTTTTCCCAAAAAACCCCCTTGTTTTAAACTTGCAGTTAACCCCTGATTTTCCCTTTTTTATTTTTTTTCTCCGGGGTTCCTGCCATTGCACATTTCTATTACTGGCGGGGTTCCCTTTTACTTTTTTGCTGTTTCCTAAAATTTTGTACCTGCCATTTTAACAAACCTGGGACTCTGTTCCCTGCCGGGGGTTTATACCCCACTGGGCCCTTTTCATCTCTGCCTTTTCCATTTGGGTCTTTTTTCTGAAATTCAGAATTCCCCACAAGTAGTTTCCCAAATTACATTTGGGGTTTGGCCCAGAGGACCCTTTTTCCCCCCGGGGTTTTATTCGGTTTAGTAAAAAATGACCTGAAGAAAAATAAAAATTTTTTAAAGTTTTGAAACACAAAAAAAAATATATAAAAAAGTTTAACCCCCTTTAACCCCTTTTGGAGGGTATAAAGTACATCCCAGGGCCCCCAAAGGGGGGCTTTGCAGGGGGATCGCCCTCCCCCCCCCCCCCCCGGACCCCCCCCCCCCCCCCCACAGCCCCCGGGTTTTAAAGGGGGGGTTGTATCCCCGCTAAAAATTGGCCCCATTTTTAACAGCGGGGCGGGGTGGCGCCCCCCGCTGGCGTTTGTTTAAAACCGTCAGCCCCGCGGGAAAAATTGGCCCGCGGGTTTCTAAAATGTCGAGGGATCGGTGGCGGAAACCGTTTGTTGGGGGTCACGGAAATCGGGGCAGATCCGAGGGAAGGGGAAACCCCGGCCCGGTTTGGGGGACCCTTGTGAAGGCCCCGGGCCCCACTTACTTTTCCCGGTTTGCCCCACTTTCCGGCCGTAGACGGGAAAAGGTGAGAAAACGCCATTTTTGTACATTTAATGCATTGCCTATGCAATGCATTAGGTGTATTAACAACCCAGCCCCCTAGGGGTTTAAGCCCTTTGGGGGGACAAAAATTTTAAGTGAAAAAAAAAAATTTTTTTAAAGTAAAAAAAAAAAAGTATTAAAAGTTCAAATCCCCCCCTTTTTTCCCCATTTTACAAATAAATCTTTAAAAAATTAAAAAAAAAAGGTTACACAATTGGTATCGTTGCGATAAAAAATTTTCTGATCTAAAAAAAATTATAACCCCTTTATCCCGTACGCTAAAATTCTTTAGAAGAAAAAAATTCCAAACCCCAAAAACGGGTTTTTTTTGGTCTTTTAAGTCCACCCCAAAAAAAATAGAATAAAGTGATAAAAAAAAGTGCATTTTTTCCCAAAACGGCTACGAAAAAAATTTCATTTTAAGCCTAAAAAATTTGCCCCTTCACTGATTTTCCGTAGGTGTTAGTAAAAAAAAGTTTTTGGTCGCAAAAAAAATGGGCGCGGGGGGGAAAATTTCCCAAAAATGAAAATTTTTGGGAATTTTTTTACAGGAAACCAAAAAAATAACAAAAAAAACCTTAAATTTTTTGGTAGGGCCGGATGCATAACAATTTGTAGAAGGGCCAGTTTAAACACTTTTTATTTACTAAATTTTTTGAACGCGAAAAAAGCAAAAAAACCAGAAAAAGGGGTTGAAAAAATTTTTTTTTTTTTCAAAATTTTTTCCCATTGGGAAATTTTTTTTGGGGTTTTCCCAGTAAAATTTTTATAGTATAGTAAAATAAAACCTTTGAAAGTACCCCTTTTTTCCCCCAAAAAAAAAAGCCCTCTTTGTCTATGAAAGGTGGAAAAATAAAAAAAGTTATGGTTTTCAGAAGGCGAGGGGGGGAAAAATAAGGTCACCAAAAAAAACGCCGGTTCCAAAAAAGGGGGTTTAAAGAGTTTCACTGGGGTCTTGCCGCAGTTGTAGGAGAATTCCGGGCTCCCCATCCCCTTTACTGCTTTGGTACCGGGTTTGATTTGTTTTGCTATTTTGAGTTTGCTTTATCTTTATTTGCGGGATTTTCCCTCTCGTTTGTTTCAAAATGCCCGGGTGTGGTTTCCCTCGGTGAAAGAAATTACTTAGGGGTTTCTTTACAAAGAAAAGTAATGCTCCAGCATAAAATTCAGCTTCTTTATTGTGAATTTAAATTTCCATATAGATAAATGGGACATACTAGAGGGGGCGTGCCACAGGCTAACGTTTGAACCCTTTGTCGGTTTTTTTCCCAAAGGGCACATTGTGAAATACCTGATTTTTAAAAAAACAGGGTCAAAACCCATTTTTGGGGACACTGACCTTTTATGTCAAAAATTTCAAAACTTTCCCACTTTTTAAATCTTTAGGCCGTGTTTTCCGGCCTTTTCCCGACGGTTTTTTTGGTGCGCTCACAAATCCGCCGGTGAAAAAAGGGGGCGGGCCCGGGGGGGGGGCCCCGGAGCGCAAACCCGGCCCCCCATAGAAAATTTTTTTTCTACGGGCTTTAAGCCCCGGGTTAAATAATGTGCATGTTTTTCCCCCCCCCCCCCCCCGCGGGGGAAATTCGCGAGAAGGAGGGGGAGGGAAATCCCTGTTCTTTTTTAAGAGAGGGGGATTACCTTTAATACTCCGAGGGAAATTGGCGCCGTACTGCGGAAAAATTTCCGGGGCGCGTTTCGGCCCCAAAACCCGGGGAAAAAATTAACCCGTGGGTAAAACGGGCCTTAAAAATACCCCTAAAAATGTAAAAGAAAATCCTGAAATTTAGACACAAAGGGCAAAATGTAATCCGGGTGAAAACACCCCCAGTTCTAAATTTTTGGTTTTAAAGGGTATTTTGGGTAGGAAAAATGAAACCGGGAATGAAAATAAAATTGTTTTCCCCGTTTTACATACGGGCCCGGTCAAAGTGCCAATCCCAATTTTGGGCTCGGGAAAGGACCCCCCTTTAAGGTTTGGTTTGTTTCAAAATGTTTGCCCTTTGTTTTGGGAAAGTCAAAAAATTCATAAAATGTGTCTTTTTTACGAATTTTTGGGTGAAAACAGGGCCCAAATCTTTGGAAACTTTTAAAAAGTGTTTTTATTGCGCCCAAATTTTTGGGGAAGGTGGGGCCTGTTCATACATTCTTTTTGGGATTAAATTATACTAAAAAAAAGGGCCCCCCCATTTTACGTCCCCAAAAAAAATTTTAAAGATTGTTATTTTTGTATAAATTACTTTTTAAAATTTTTATTATTTAGGCTATAAAGTGAAACTGTATCCTATTCAGGATCCGAATCCCCTCTCTGACTCTCACCTGTTCCTCCCAATCACATCCTCTTCGAAGTTTATGAACCTTTTCACTCCCATAGCATGAAAAATGTTGCATGTTTCCACCATGTTTTTCCACAAAATGCTTAAGGGCTCCTGATCAGGGGTTTTGCAGGGGTTTTCTGGTTGGGGGGGCCCCCTTAGTGGGGGCCCACGGGGCCCCCCTTTCGCCAAAACACTGCGGGGGCGTCGATGAGGCCGCTGCCCCCATTACCAGGCTCCTTCGCTTCAGGATCGGGGTTTTTTTTTTTTTTTTAATTCCCGGGCGGGGGGTCTTATTATTTAATTATTTTATAAAAGGGGGGGCCCATATTCCCTTTATTATCTTGTACGGGGGGCCAGGGCCACCCTTAATTTTAAATTTTACGGGGGGGGCCAGGGTCACCTTATTTTTTCTTATTTTACGGGACCCATTCACTTATTTTCTATATACGGGGGGCCCAAATGTCCCCTTTATTTTTATTTTCGGGGGGGAAATGTTATCTTATTATCTATATACTGTGAGCCCATGTTATTTTTTTTATCTTTTATTGGGGGCCATTTTCCCTTATTATTTTTATAGGGGGGCCCCATGTTCCCTTTAAATTATCTATATACGGGGGGCCATGTCCCCTTTTTATTATCAAATATACTGGGGGGCAGGGTCACCTTATTTCATTACGGGGAGCCATGTTACCTTATTTTTAAAATATACGGGGGGGCCATATTACTTTATTATCTATATTGGGGGCCATGCCCTTTTTTCATATACCGGGAGAAAAGTCCCCTTTTTATCTATATCCCTGGGGGCCATTTTTTCATTTAATATCTTAAAAATGGGGGCCGGGTCCCCTTTTTAATTTTTACGGGGGGTTTTTGTTACCTTATTATGGTTTTAACTGGGGGCCCTTTTTTCCCTTTATCATCTATTATATGGGGGATTTTTACTTTTTTATCTATATCCCTGGGGCCAGGTACCTTAAAGGGGTTGTCTCGCTAAAAGGATTGCTTTTTATCTTAAATTTTCTTCCCAAAAATAAGTCACTTTGCAATATTTGTTCTTTAAAACTTTTTCCTAAATATTCGGATACTTCTTTGGGAAAGGCGGGCCCAGCAGCCTCTGGGGTCGCTATAGCTTCCAGCCCTGTTTGATTTTCCCCTGATTAAAATGAAAGCACTGGTCGCTATAGTCCCAAACCGGGTTTTCTAGGGCCCCGCCTAGTAGAACCCGGGTAAAAAACCCCCCTAAATTTTAAAAATAAAACCAAGAAAAAAAGGTTTTGAGGTAAGATAAATCAATGTAGGGGCAAAACCCCCCTTTAATTTATAAAATGGGGGGAATGTAAATTTTTTATTTTATTTTTACCGGGGGGTTGTCATTTATTTTTTATCTTATACTGGGGGCATTTTTGGTTATTATCTATTTACGGGGAGCCTTGTTACCTTATTATCTTTTTTATTGGGGGCCATGTTACCTTATTATTGGGATCCCTGGTGGCCATGTTACCTTATTTTCTAGATACTGGGGGCAAATTACTTTTTTATCTTTTTTAAAAGGGGGGCCCCCTTTTTACCTGTTTAGTTGTATTTTGGGGGCCATATTCCCTTACTTATCTTTTTAAAAGGGGGTCTTTAATCCCCCTCCCTTGTGTTTTTCGGGGGGCCCTTTTACCCCCTAGTGTGTACTGGGGGCACGATTTCCCTGTTTCCCTGTTTTTAGGGGGGGCCCCCAAATTCCCTCCCTATTTGTGGCCCAAATGGGGCCCCCTAACCTAATTAAAAGAACCCAACCTTTCCAAATCCACCTGTTAGTCTGGGGGGGTTTTTTAACTATTTGGAGTGTTTTCCCTTATTTTACATGGAAAAAATTTAAGGGGGGCCCTTAATTTGGGTTTGGGGGGAAATTTCCTTTCCTTGGATTTCCTAACATTTTTCCCTTTGGTAAATTTTTCCCAGGGACGAGTTGTGGCTGGGAAAGAAGTGTCATAAAGGTCTGGCTGGTTGAGAAAGAAAAAAAGAGAAAAAATTTTCACCTGTGGTCACTAAAGGGAACTGCCCTGTAATCATTTTAGGGTCTTTTGTTGCGTTTTCCCAAAAAAGCTATCAAACCACTATATGGTCACGGTTGGGGGGTTTAGTGGTCTTAGTGAAATGAATTTTAATATTCAGTCGTTCAATGGTTTTATTAATTTCTTTTTTTGGGTGCTAAATATGGGTCGGGGTTGGCGGTTTTTTTATTTGGTCTTGCAGTTGTTGTTTTTGATCTTGTTTATTGATTTCCTTTATAACAGATTAATTTTTTTTTAGTACTTAGGGAGGTTTTTCCTTATGGGGTATTTTTTGGGCCCTTTTTTAAATTGTTGTTTTTGGGTTTTTATTGGTCTTGTTTATTTTAAATTTTTGCTCAGAAAACAGTTTAGGGGTATTAGCCCACCTTTTATGGTATTTGATAATGGGGTTTTTCTTTTTTTTTTTTTTTTTTGTTATTGGTTTTTTGATCTTCCCTTATATGGTTTGGTCAGTAACATTTTTGGTGATATTATTTCGCTCTATGTACTAAATAAGGGTAGCCCTTGTTCGTATTGCCCCTTAAAAATAAAGAAAAAATTCCTTTTAAACCCTGCGCAAACTGTCCAGCAACAACAAAAACTAAATAAACAAAAGACAAAATTGAATTTTTTCCCTGTTCCACCCCAAACATTTTTTTTTTTTTTTTTGGGGAAGGGGGGCAAAAGGAAATGGAACCTTGGTGTATAATTTTGTTTTAATTTCCCCACTTTTTAAAATAAATTTTCTTAGGGTTGGCATTTCCCTTTTTAATAAAATCATTTTTGCAGTGGCTAAAACCTCAAAACATCCCCCTTTTGTAAAGTAGGGCCTGTTGTTGAAATTTGTGACCCACGACGGTTCTTGGAAAAGTATGGGGGCCCCAGCTGAAGCTTTGCCCCAAAGGCCCTTGAGTTTTCTAGCTGCCCCGCCCCCTGATTTATAAAATTTTAAAATTTTTTTTTATTATATTTTATATAATTTTATATTATAATATATTTTTAATTTATTTTAATATAATTTTATATATATACCCAAATTTTTTTATAGCTATTTTTTATGCCCCTGTTAATTTGGTTTTTATTTTCCTAATTGTGCTTCCTACATATTTTTTGTCACATTAGGTGCAATGGATAATATAAATCACATGGGGCAACGTATGATTTTTCGCGTTCAGGCACCATTTGTTTTGCACACATTTGTTACCAGTGTCAGACTGGAGTACCAGGGGCCCGCCAGAAAAAATTTAAAACCCTTTGGGGGGCCCCAAAAATAAAAACTATTTTTTTTAAAAAATAATGCAAGGGCCCCTTCAAATTTTTTGGTAGAAAAAAAAACTTTACATATATTGTCGCATAGTTAAAAAAAAAGGTTTTTTTATTGAAAAACCCAAATTTAAAATTTAAATAAAAAAAACGTACGGGGCCCCCCCAAAACCCCAAAAAAAACTAGGAAAAAAAAAACTGGAAAAAAACTTACACCTTGTTAGGGATGGTCAGGGACGAAAAACAAGACAGGGGAACAAGTGGGCCCCCTGACACTGACCAAGCCTCTGCCCCTTTCCCTTTTGGGGGGAAAAACGTTTCCCTTTAAAAACAGGCCGGCCCCAAAAAAGAAGACTCAAGGCAAAAACGGGAGCAGTGTGCCGACAGAGACAAAAAAAACAAAAAAACCAAAAGACATAGGGGAAAGGGCCCCCGAGTCAGAACAGGGCGGGAACCCGGTTTCAAAAGTCGTGAGGCAAAGGGAAAAAACCCAAAAAACAAAGAGATTTCTTTTGCACAGGAAAAATTAATGGGCCCCAAGGCTAACTATAAAGACAAAACAGTTAGCAGGCACTGAGAAGAGGAAAGCAGTGGCTATATATGGGAAAAAGGGGTCGGAAGCAGAGGAGCTGGGATAGGCGGAAAAACCCTTGTATTCCAGACAGGGGGAATAAACCATATGAGTGTTTGGAGGATTTTGGCCCAAGGGCCCGGTTTTCCCAAAAAAATTCAATCAAGGCTCAGGACTAAAGGGAAGTTTTCCCACAAAAAGGGGAAAGGGGGCCCGCAGTTATAAGGCCCGTGGGCCGGGAAAACCGGGGGCCCACCCGCACGGGAGGGTGAAAACCCTCTTAAGGAATATACCCCAAGGATGCAGTGAGAAAATCGACCCCACGGGTTTGTTTCAAAAATTTTTTTTTTTGGGGTTATTTGGTGAAAATCTGAATTTTTAGCTGAAAAATGTTTAATTTTTAAAAGGGGAACCCGGAAAACCAACCCACCCCAAAAATTTTGTTACAAAATTTTTCCAAAGTTGGGCAATACCAAATTGTGGGTTTGTAAAATGTTTTGTTTGGGAGGCATGGCGGGTGTAAAATGGAGGGGAGCGCTATTTGTTTTGGGGAAACAAGTTTTTTGGGGGGGCCAATTGTAAACATTTGCAAAGCCCAAAAAACAGGAAAAACCCTTCCCAAAAGTCCCCCCCATTTTGGATTAAAACACTGGGGAATCATCTAAGGGGTGTATTGTAAATTTTTGGAGGGAAAAGGGTGTTAAAATTTTTTTTGCATTTGGGAAATGAAAAATGGGGGGGAAAATAAAACAAAGTTCCCCATTTTTTTTTGGGCCTTCATTTTTTTTTTTGATTTTTGTTTTTAAATTTTTTTATATGGTTTTTTATTTTTAAACCCAATTGAAATACGTTTAAAATAAATTGCATTAGTTTACAAGTTTCCCCTGTTTGTATATTTTTTTTTGTTTTATGCTTTTAACAATAAAAAACACTTTTATTTAAGGGAAAAAACACGTTTTTGCATCGCCATAGTCTGAGACCCATAAGTTTTTTTTTTTCTGGTGTACGGAGAGTGTGGGGGTTTTGTTTTTTGCGGGTTGATTGCGTTTTTATTGGGGTTACTTTTGGGGGGGAAAAAATTTTGATTGCTTTTAAATTCCCTTTTGAAACCGATGAAAAAAAAAAAGAAAACCTAATTGTGTTATTTTGGCTTTCATGTCCCAAAAAAGTTGTCAATAACAAGTGCATTCATTTGGCAAGGAAAGCAAACCTAATCAGGTTATAGGGGGAAGTACAAAACGTTTTTGATTGCAGAAAATGGTGTGCGTGCAAATTGTGTTTGGGGTTTTTTACAGTTGTAAAACATCAATGACCCATAGTTGGGGATAGTGGAATTGGACCGACCTACAGAACACAGATGACTCATCATGTATTTCGAAGAGTAAAGCGTATTAAAACAAAACAACTGCAAACATGGAGGCAAGTGTAATTATTTTTTTCACATTTGCCCCACTTAGAATTTTTTGCTGTTTCCCAGTTTATTCTAAGTTCTGTCAATGACACCATTAGAAAGTCCATCTGTCCTGCAAAATAACGCCCTCATATTGTCTATGTAAGAATGGGAAATTAAAAAGGTTATCGCACAGGAAAGGCCTCGTGAGGGAAAAATGAAGAGCAGATGATTATTTAGGCCGGCTCTAGGAAGGCTCTTAAATTTTCATGTTTAGGGGAATCAAGTGCTGTTGTGCCACAATATATGCAATGCAGTAAAATTTTAAATTTGGAGCCAGTTTCAGGGAGACTCATCATGGGCGTCCATAGGAGTACTTGATAGGAATTGTTCCAAACATAAACCATTTGGCGCATCCGTAGATATTTATAGGATTAATATGATTTCATTTTTGGACATGCTTGCTCTGATTTACTGAAGGAAACCACATTTACCTTATAGTTTCCTTTGGTTGTGTACTCTTGGAAGGGACATTTGTTTGCAGTTTTCTGACAGAAACCTGTTGACCACATAGGTCCCTGTACTGGGTCCAAATGTAAATATCGACCACGGGCTAAAGGGGTGGTCTCGTTTAAGGAAATCCCCTTTGCTGGTGGCCGGTATGCGGATAGTAGTGGCGCGCTCCTTATGTCGTTTTATGGGAGTTCTGAGTTATAGCAGTGACGACCCACATCGCTGAGGCTGAAAAATCCATAGAGTGAACGAGGAGGACGGCGCTAGCTAGATTTCCTTAAATGAGACTACCCCTTTAAGGCTATGTTCACATGGCTTAAAATCGGGCGCATTTTGCGGCGTACTGTGATCTAATACGAGCAAAATGCGCCCCAGTCATTATGGTAATCCATAGCTCTCATAGAGAACTATAGATTACGCCTCCTCTCCACAGGGGTACAACACGACATCGCGGGTGATAAGTGACATGTCAATTTATTCACCGGCGCTCATGCACCGAGAGTGAATGTGGGGTGGGGGCAGTCTATGGGACCGGTGGGGTGCCGGCCCCCCGCCCCGGGGGGTACACACTGATCGCCGCAAGCTCCCGAACACCCGTCGTAATTGCAGGCGTACTGTACGCCCCGCAATTATGCCGTGTGAACATAGCCTAAGGGTAAAATCACATGGCGTAATTGAGGCGAGCTATGAATAATGTCTGTCTCACCCGCATACCAATCTTGATTGTATTGTACGCTGTGGAGAAGTTTGGTGACGGTCACTTCTTCCGCGGTTGCTTTACGCGCCGTGGATAATGAACGTGGAATCGCTTTAGAAGTATTGCGCTGAATAGCACGTACTTCTAAAGCACTGGTGTACTGTGGAGTTGTACAATACTGGCAGCATTACAGTGTGTGAACATTATCCGAAACACCATACTACAGGTCACCACTGTCATGTAGACACTATTTTACAACCTCCCCCACCAATCCTTTTAAAATAAAGTCCTGTAGATTATAGTAATTTTTCTGACCTGTGCTGCAGCTTATCATTTACTTGATCTCTCATGCCTGCATGGTCTGGTATAAGCAGACTGGGAGAGCGGTTGCTAACTAAAACAAAGCCTTAATGGATGGTTGAGTTTCAACAATCAGTGTAAGCTTTATCTCTGCTAAAAAACTCAGAGTTGGCTGGCTTTGTTTCTTATAAGGATTGCAGGAGGTAAGTGCAACAGCACCCCCTCGCCCTCCACCTTTCCCCTTCTCCCATTCTTGCTTTTTTTAACCCCTAAAAAACCCCCTGTTATGCTTGTATCAACAACTCCCCGCCCCCCCCCCCCTCTTCCCCCTTCCCCCCCTGCCTAAACATCTGTGATGGCCGCGGGAAACAGAGGAGGACAGGGTAGTGATTTCACTCCCGATCCACCACTTCATCCTGCTTTTCCACCCTGTTTGTAAAGCATCAGCTGTTCAGTGGGCGTCGCTGTTGGAGACACATCTCTGACACTGACTGAAAATGCTGCTTCCCCTGCGGGGAAAACCCGTCATGTCAGTGAATAAATTATAACTTGTGTCCCCTGTTCAGCCCGGGGCCTACCCCGGGGGTTTCCTCCGGTGGGCCCTCCCGGGGCTGTTTGTAGCTAGAATGCCCTGAAACTAGAACTTTTTTAAAGCCTTTGAAAAAAATATAGCGAAAGTTCATACAGGGCACCATGGGGTGGTATTGCTTTTTTGTATGCATTAATGCTATACGCTTTTTTATTATTGTTACACATCGTGCATTGTGTCCCTCCACATTTTTGCAAACCATTAAAGGGGTAGTCCCACTATGTGAAATTCTCGTGGCCAGCCGCACGTTGCTAAGAGCGGTCCAGCCCTGCATTTGAATGTGGAGGGCGGCGAAATCGCCATCCTCCTCATTCACTTCTATGGAAGTTCAGAGTATAGCCGAGCACACGCACACAAAGGAAGGGCCGAACCACTCTTGGCAACGAGCGGCTGGCGACGAGAATTTCACGTAGCGGGACTACCTCTTTAAGAGCTAACCATGAGATTTCACTTTTTAGATGAATAAATTCACTTGGAGATATATGACTTACTATAGTTTTATTTTTCTTTGGTACAAATTTTATTCCCCATCTTGATATGTGTAACTTCATTTTGTTTTGGGATGGGTTTCAGTTATTTGTTTAAATTTATTGTTATATTTAATTGTACAAATAGTGTTGTTACCTTCTTTTTTATAGATTTTTTTGTTGTTAGATTATCCAACAGTAGGGATTCTCTGTTTAATTTTTTTCTACACAATTACACAATTGCGCCTCTAGAGTTCACTTTGGATATTCCCTCCCCCAAAATTTTTAATATTTTTCCTTTTCCAAAAAAAATCCACACTGTAAAGGAACATGCTGTTTTGCCCTTTATTTCCCATAGGAATTGCTGTAATGACATGTTCTGGGTGACAACTTGTGGCTCCCAAAATCGTATTTCCTGCATTCGGTTTTGTGTAAAACTGCGTTATCACTTTTCCAACTGATTTATTTCCTTTACGTTTTATTTCTAGAAAAAAATCCCGTTTCTTTCCCCATTGGCTGGTAAATTGGGAGTTTTAGCATTTATTAAAAATGATCAAAATCATCAATTGTGTTTTTTCTCCCTTCCAGACTAGCAGACAGTCATTAATGTATCATCCGAACCATCTAATTAGATGGCCGAACTGATTTTATCATAGAAAAATATTATTGTTCCTACCTTCCCATTAAATCCCCAGGATGGTCAAAAGGGTCCCCCCATGGGACTCCTCTAACTAAAACAAATTTTTCTTTTTGAACAAAATAAATTTTTTTGAGAAAAAAATTTTTATACCCATGACAAACGTTTATCTTTTTATCCTCTGTTTTTTGTTTAAATAATTGTTAAACTGCATTTCGCTTGATGTGTTGCAGGATTTATATTTCCTATTACGTCACATGTTACCGATTCATAGTGTTTTTGCCATTCAAAGTCCCTGAATATCTGGAGGAAAATTTATTTTCCCACAGGTTCCGGGTTTCTGCCCAATGGTTGAAAAAAGCTTGTCCACCCACACACTGAGTCACTCTTCCAGTGACCTTTTCCCAGACATAATGGGTCTTAAGCTGGGCGGGAACGTATTTTTTGGCGTCTATGGATGTACAGATGAAACCAGAAGTTTACATAGTGAAGGAAAAAATTTTATTTAAAACCTTGCGGTTGTTTTAAGTTTTCCCCAAAAAATTTTAAAGAGTAGGTTAATTTTACTTGAGGATAGAATATCCAAATAAAATCCAGAAAATTTACATTGTATAAATTAAGAAATTTATTTAATTTTGTGAAAAAAAAAATATTGTTTTGGGCAAAAAAATTAATATTGGGTGGAAAACCCTTTTGACAACACAGCAGTCAGTTGTTTTTTTTGTAGTCATTATGAGGTTTGCGCACTATTTGGAAATTTTTGGGCCCTCCTTTTGCGCATCTTAAATCATTAAGATTTTTGGGGTGGGGGCAGTCCCCCGTGACCCAAGTGGCGCTTTAAATCCTAGCCCCGCGGCCCCGCGAAAAAAGCACGTGTACCTCAGGGGGCCCGGGAATACAGCTCCTACCTTGGACATCCACCCTTAACGTCCGGAAAAACGGATGGTGCCGGGGCCCGGGAGTGGAAATGGGAGCAGCGGCGGGACGAGAAAACCCAGCGGCCTGCTGGGTGCGAGGCTGCCGCGCGCTCTGCCGGGAGGCACCACGTGCTGCGGGTGCACCCCCGTAGCTGGCGGGTGGGGGTGCCCCATTTTTCTTCTTTGGGGGGGGACGCTCAGATCCCTCGGTGCCTGATCCCCAACCCCGGGGGGGTTTTAAATTTTTCAAAGCAGGGGGTCACCCCTCCCTGTACTCTGGGGGGGCCTTTTTCCCGGGCTTTCCGGGACGTGACCTGCCAGGGGACCGCGCTGAAGTTTGGAGAGGCAAAAGCGTCCCTTTCAGCCCCTTTTTGGGGGTGCTTGCTTTTGCCCCCGAGCTGAGCCCCCGGAGAAAGGGGACCCGGGAAAAACCCCCTTTGGGGCCTATCCACCGACCTGCTTGGGCCTTTTAAAAAGGACGGGGGCCCTTGCTGAACTGCCTTACAGCTAAAAGGGCACCTTACCCCTAAAGGGGTCAGAGTACCCCCCTTGAGACACCCCTGCAAAGTTACTGTATTTCAGTACTCCTGATCCAACTGACCATCACATGGATAAGGTCCGCACAACTTTTACTTCAGCTAACTAGGTCCTGTCTGGTTGGGAGACCCCCCTCTATCCCTAGTGGACGTTCCATTATGCCTAAACAGAAAAATACAGGATCGCAGGGAAAATTTACAGAATTTGGGTCTGTTAAAATCAACTGCAGCCCTTCCCCCCAGAAGAGGCGATGTTCCACTTCTCACTGTAGCGTGGGCACAAGAGGACTCATGGCCTTCATCCCAATCAGAGCGGATGGGGGGGGGGGCATTGTCAAATACTGGCGACATAGACTGGAAAACCTATCTTAAAAGTCTCCCGACTAAAGAAGATTTTAAGTCTCTAGTGCTTGAGGTCAAGGAAGGGTGTAAAATGGAGATTGCCTCTCTTAAGCAGGATCTTACGCATATGGCCGATAGGGTTGACACCTTAGATGAAGCCCATGACGATACCCGGCGGTATATTTCTCAGCTACAGCTTATGGTCAATAATCAAGCTAGGGCTTTGAGGGACACCTCCCATCATATTGAGGATCTGGACAATAGAGGGAGGAGAAACAATATCCGAATAAAGGGCATACCCGAATCCAAAAACAAGGAGGACTTGCATGCTATCTTAAGTATAATATTCAACAACCTTCTGGGGGAGCCCCCATGCCACCGTATCCAACTGGACAGAGCCCACCATGCTTTAAAATCTAAAGGTGCGACAGGCCAGCCGAGAGACGTGATATGCTGTGTCCACGATTTTGTTGTGAAGGAGAAAATCATGGCTAAGGCTAGATTCCAGAAAGAGGTGGAATATGACGGTGTCCCAATTCAATTGTATCCAGACCTGTCATGGATTACACTCCAGAAGCATAGATGCCTGAGACCTCTCCTCATGTCCTTGAAAGAACATAAAAGAATATATCGGTGGGGTTTCCCTTTCTCGCTTACAGCAACCAAAAATGGTAGATCCGCAGTTCTTCGGTCCTACGCAGATCTCCCTACCTTTTGCTCAGAATTGGAAATTAACAAACCGGACATTTCGGACTGGGAGATTGAAACCCCTGATCCGGCACCAAACCCAATTTGGAGTCAGGTCCAGCACAGGCGCAAGCACTCCTCCTCTCCTAAATCCATGGCTGTAACCCATACACCAGTGGACTTGGGCTGACTTGTAGTGGACAATTATTTGCCCAGTTTCATAATTTTAGGGTCCTATTAGGATACATACACCTATGCCAGACTGTCGCTCTTATGCTTTTGCACAAGATTAGTTTAAAGTGTCATTTGATGTAGTAGAATTTAATTGTCCCTCCCCTCCCCCTGTTTTTGTTTTTTTAGAGCGTTCCTTTCCCCCTTTCCTTCCCCATTCTATGAGCAAAATGAGCAAATTAATGTTTTCAGCGGGCCGCTCTCAGAGGAGGGCTCCCTGGATCCCAGGTGACGGCCTTCCCTTTTGAGGGTTCTCTTTCACAGACCTCCTTACTAGAGAGGTGCTCTGCTGGCCGTTATCTCTCCATCTTTGGCCTTACCCTCTCCAGGCCATGGTTGGCCTTGGTAATAACACGATTGTTACCCACTATTGGAGTGTTTTGCATTGTTGTATTTAGGATTTCTGTGTTTTCTGTTGGTATATGCTGTGTTGTGTCTGTCCCTACCTCCCTTCTGTGTCTACTGTGGGATCATTTGGCTGGCTCTTCTTCTGGAGACGTATATATGCTAATATTCCTATTTTTCAACCTGGGGTTGGTACACAAGGGCTGTAGGGGAGAAGGGTATTTTGACAATGGTTAAGATTGTATCGTTCAATGTTAAGGGGCTTAACTCTGCTGTTAAGAGGCGTCTCCTGTGCACTGAATTGAGATCATCAAATGCGGATATTGCATTTATACAGGAGACGCATTTTAACCAGGGGGGCAATTTCGCCTTTGTCAAACGTTCTTTTCCAAATGCGTATATTGCTTCGCAAAATAGGAAGAAGGCAGGTGTAGCTATACTACTCTCTCACAATTGTCCGGTGCAGGTTCAGAATGCCGTGCTAGATGAGAATGGCCGATACGTCATTTTACAGGGTACGCTACGGGGCTCTCCCATTGTCCTATGCAACCTATATGCTCCTAACAGTTCCCAAATTAAATTCCTTAAACGGGTGTTGCTTAAAGTCTCTCGACTGCTGCCGGCTATGTTGATTGTGGGAGGTGACTTTAATGTCTCCTTCTCAGACACTCTGGATAGGCTACAAATTAGGGACACATCCCGATCTCGTTCGCAATCTGGGCTCTCTAGGGACTTCCGTAAACTAATACATACCCACACGTTATTTGATCTCTGGAGAGTGCAACATCCAAGTGATAGGGCCTATACTTATTACTTCCCCCCACTCCCCACGGTTCACATACGCATATAGACTATTTTTTCGGTAATATCCCAACTTTGAGAACTGTGTTGGACTCTAAGGTGGGTCAAATCACGTGGTCAGACCATGCCCCTGTGTCATTAACGCTGGGTACGGAGTTTTCTGGTGGCCGCCGCTGCCATTGGGGGGTAAATGAAAGTTTACTGAAGCGACCAGACCTGAGGGAGCAATTCCGGAATGATATTATGGACTACTTCTCTACTAATGGAGACTCTGTGTCTTCAGTGGGGGTGCTCTGGGAGTCCCATAAAGCAGTTATTCGAGGCCGGTGTATTGCCTTGGGCTCTCGCATTAAACGGGATAGGGGCTTACAACAGGAAGCTCTTACTATGCAATTGGAGGCTCTGGAGACCAGATTGGTTACTAAGCCTACTAAATCTACTCTGAGGCGCATAGTGGCGGTTAGGCACCAGCTGAAAACTTTGGCCCTTTGAAAAAAACTGAAAGCTATTAATTTTACTCTAGGCAATATAAATTTTGGAGGGGGAACAAGTCCCATACATTGCCTGCTCGGCAGCTGAGGAACGAGTCGGTGAATGGGACTCCACAAGTCTTAAGAGATTTTCTGGGCAACTTAATTTATGACCCTGATATTATCTCAAATTTTTAAAGACTATTTTTCAGCATTTTACTCCCTTCCAGATTCATTACCATCGAGTTAGACTCAAAGGGATGAACTATTGGCAGGTTTCCTAGAGAAATGCAAGCTTCCCAAACTTCCAGCTGTAACTTTGGAGGAACTTAATGCTCCGATAGGTATGGAGGAGATAGAGAAGGTTTTGAAAAGCCTTCCTAATGGAAAAGCCCCGGGCCCAGATGGGTTTACCTATCTTTATTATAAAACTTTCTTTCCCCAACTATCGGCTACACTAGTCACCCTGTATAACTCTTTCTTAGGGGGCTCCCGATTTCATTGGCAATGTCCCATTCATTTATCACCCTCATCCCAAAACCGGATAAGGACCATTTAGACCCATCTAATTATCGGCCTCTAGCCCTTTTAAATACGGATTTGAAAGTCTTTACCAAAAGTCTGGCGACTCGGTTAGCCCTATGGCTCCCTCAGTTAATTCATGTAGATCAGGTGGGATATGTTCTTGGGAGGCAGGGGGCGGACAACACCAGACAGGCTCTGGACCTTATAGAGATAGTTAATCGGGAGGATCAGGAGGCACTCTTCCTGAGTCTCGATGCAGAGAAAGCTTTTGACTGTTTAAATTGGTCCTTTCCTTCCAAAGCCTTGAGAGCTTTCGGCATCGGAGGCCCTTTTATGACGGCGGTTACAGATCTATATTCCACCCTTTTGGCGGCTATCAGGTTGCCCCATGGTTTGTCCGCTCCCTTCCAAATCAGGAATGGAACCAGGCAGGGATGCCCGCTTTCGCCCCTCCTGTTCGTATTGCCTATCGAGCCCTTAGCAGCTACCATTCGCTTGAATCCTGATATTAAAGGAATATCAATCCCTAATAGGGAATACAAACTATCGTTATTTGCTGACGACATCTTGCTTCTCTGCATCACCCCAGATAACCCTGCCCAATTTGCACTCCCTTTTAGAAGAATTCGGAAGATTGTCCGGTTATAAAGTTAATACCAGGAAAACGGAGGCCTTGCCGGTGAATTTTCCTGTATCCCAGCTACAAACTCTGGAATTGAATTCTAACTATAACTGGAAAAGAGAGACATTGAAGTATCTTGGGGTCAACTTGACTGGCTCATATTCTTCTGTCTACCGCCAAAATTATCTGAAATTCTGAAATTGTTTTCAGAACTTAGAAATTTATTGACCTAATGGTAGCAGCTTCCGTTGTCCTGGTTCGGTAGGATTGCCCAAATTGCTTTATTTTTTTTAATCCCTATCGGTTTCAGTACCTTTGGGGGAACTAAGATCACTTCAATCGGCCATCCTAAGGTTCATATGGGCTCAGAGGAGGCATAGGGTCCCGAAGAGTGTTCTTCTGGCATCTAAACTAGGAGGAGGTCTCGGGGTCCCTGATTTAATTAAATATTTCCTGGCTACGCAATTGCGTGGGATTATTAGGTGGTCCTCCTTATACGCTTGCACAGCTTGGGCAGAAATTGAAAAGTTGTGGTTGGCCCCTATTCACCCCAATTCATTGCTATGGGACACTTCATATATCCAAACTGATAGACCTCTTCTGGGCCCAATGACCCTCTTAAGAAAAGTTTGGCGAACTTTTTCTGGATGCTTTCTTCGTTACTCAGAAGATTCACCCATGATTTCATTTCTGTTCCAACCTCGACTCCCGGATAGTTTGTCGTCAGGTAGCTATAAGTTCTGGTTTGATAGAAGTCTCTTTCGGGTTGCGGATATTGTAGAGCCCCGGACCAGGAAGCTATGGACCTTTGAGGACATCAAGTCCTCATTTGATATCCCAGATTACCGTTTTTTTCCTACTTGCAAATTGCACATTTCCTTCGGCAGGTGTCGGAATCAGATAGAGTATCTATCCCCACACGGTTTGAGACTCTTTGTAAAAGTAGTTCCTTCCCCAAGGGTCTTATTGCTATTACCGGATTTCTTCTTGATCCTGATCCCGAGGATCCTCCCAAACATAAATACATAGAGAAGTGGGATAGGTTTTTGGGCACACCACTCGCTCCGGCAGAGTGGCAGTCTGTCTGGAGGGGGCATTGAAGACCTCGATATGTGCGTTGTATAAAGAAACCCAATATAAAGTTTTATTTTTCTGGTACCACACCCTCTCCCTAATACATATATTTAACCCAACAGTGTCGGACCATTGCTGGCAGTGCAGGTCACATGGTGCCCACCTTTTCCACGTTTTTTGGGAATGTGGGCAGATCAAGCCATTTTGGGAGTCAGTCCACTGTCTGTTGGTGGAGATACTAGATATTCGTTTGCCTCTTGACCCTAAGATCTTCTTGCTTAACCTCTTGCCACCCACTTTGGGTAAAAACTCGAGGCAATTGACTCTCTACTTCCTCACGGCAGCAAAGTGCCTGATAGCCAGAAACTGGAGGTCTGCTCTCCCTCCTTCCAGACTTGACCTATGCCACAGAATTCAAGATGTCCGTAGAATGGAACATCTGACGGCTCTTCTCCAAGACCAGGTGGATAGGTTTAAGGCTATTTGGGATTTTTGGGTTTTATATTCATTTGCTAATGGCCTATCATGTTCTTCTGTATTTAAACACACTATCTGGATGCAATTATCCCCCCCCCCCCTCTTTCCTTGTTCTTTCCCTAGTGTGTCTTGTCGTGTCTTTGTTTGTCATTGTCACCACTTGGGAGTTTGTTAATCATCTCTTGACATGACATGCATGGATTGTCTAATACCTGATTAAGTTCCAGATTCATTGTTTCTCGTATAAAGTATTAAGGCAGGTGGTCGAATCTGAATCGGGAGTGTGTTTAACTTCCTTGCCATTTTTTTCTTTATCCAATCTAGAGTTTCTGGAAAAACTAAAAG
>JAODAL010057688.1:0-22525 GCA_025379985.1 Phyllomedusa bahiana | reverse complement strand
TAAAGGCATGCGGCGCGCGGCAAGATGGCAGAAGCCTAAGGGGTGACATCTGGCAACTTTTTTTACCCCCTCCCCAACCATGCAATCAGGGCACACACCCAAAAACAGAGATCAGTTAAGATCTGGTCACACTATCTGCGCTCAACACCGATTTTTTTGATGTTTTCCCGACCAATTGACTTCGGGGTTTCCCAAAATGGACAAATGGCCCGAGCGGGGCTTCAGCCAAGACTGTTGTCCTGCCAGACCCGCGTCATATCGGGGGACCTTCAGCACAGTGGGGGAGTCATTACAGAAAAAACGCATCGGCTTTTCCACGTTAATGTGGATCTTTTTGTTTTTCATCAAGTAAATCGGCGGATCTCTGATGATTTTTGGGGGGCCCCAATTGCCGAGGTCCCCGTTATTTGCCGGTTACTTCACATTCCTTTTCAAACAAAGGGTCCTTTTGAAAATTTTTTTTTTAAAATGATCATTTTTACTGAAATTTTTTTTTCTTTTTCCCAACAGTTCATTTTGCTGGTTTTGTGTAGGAGCGAAAGAAGAAAGGTTTCTGACAACCCGTATTCCATTTTACTCCTTTTCTTAAAAATTTTCAATTGTCAATGTTTTGGGGTCTTTGGGGGATACAGCTTTAATTATGGTCCGGGAACAAAAAAGGGCCTATGTGGTTTTTATCCCTCAAATTTTTTCAGTGGTGAGAAGTCATTTTTTAATTTTTTGGGGTCATGCGCTTTGAAAGCAGCAATAAACAGGTCCTATGAAAAAAAAAATGTTTTTCAACAAAAATTTGTTTCACAAAATGACCAAAGTGGCCAAGGTCATGCTTTAAATTTTTTGGGGGGCTTTTGCTTTGAAAGCAGCAATAATACAGCTCCTCTTCGAAAATTTTTTGTTTCTTTAGACATTTGTTCTTCAAAATTTGTAAAAAGTGGCCTTGGTCACTTTGAATTTTTGGGGGCCCTTTTGCAGTGACATGCGCTTACTAAAGGTCTTTTTAAAAAAAGTTTTTTCAACAGACATTTTTCTTCAAAATTGCCCAAAAGTGGCTCAAGGTCATGTTTTGAATTTTTGGGGGCTTTTTGCGTGAATGCAGTATACTAAAAGTTCCTATTCAAAAAAATGTTTTTTTTTAAACAGACATTTGTTCTTCCAATTGCCCCAAAAGGGGCTCAAGGTTGCTTTAATTTTTTGGGGGGGCATTTTGTGGACAGAAAAGCTATACACAGGTCCTATTCAAAAAAATTTTGTTTCAACAACTTTTTTCTTCACAATTTTCAAAGTGGTCAAGGGTGATGGGGGCGTCAGAAACAGGAATAGGTAGGAACTGTTAAGGGACCATATTGAAAAAATGACTTGTTTTTGGATCTTTAACTAGTATCAATCCCTTTATTGAACAACCCTTTAATAAAATAAAAAAAAAATAAAAAAAAGAATGGGGGTTTCCCATCCTATTTTTAAAAATGTTTTTTCTAGAATTAAAGTAAAAAAAACTTCATGTACAAAATAGCTTTTTAAAAAAAAATTCCCTAATTGTACGGGGGGGGGAGGTAAGGAAACTTGCCGATGTAGGTTATTCAGGGGCATGGAGTATGGAGCACCGGCAAGAACAAAGACAAAAACTTTCCCAGCACTTTGGTAAAATGGAAAAAGAATGCCAAGTAAAGGCCCCTGGGTGTAACAGGAGCGTTTACCACCAGTATTTCCAAGTGAAGCTCAATTGGTCCACACTAAACGGGGAAAAGCGCTACCCAGGTATTGACTGGTACTGGGGAAGGCTGGAGTTCTCCATTCCGCACCGCATTTGCTTCAGCAGACATTTTTCGTTGCTGCGTCATCGGGCTTTTTTAACCTGCGGTTAATAGATGACGGACGCCAGCCCGGGGGTTCACCGACCCCCGTAACCCGGCCCCGGGTCATGCTGGGCCCCGGACAGGTATAGTCAAAGTCCAGTGAAAAAAAAATGGTGGTTGAAAAAACTCTTTTTTTCGGGCCTTTTTAAATGTGGGGTCATGCGGGTTTGGGTCATGCTGTGGCCCCGGACGGATATTAATGCAGTTCAGTAAGATGATGGTTCAAATCATCCCGCCTTCTGGCACTTTTCAATTTGTGGGTTTGCAGGTTTAAGGTTAGGCGGTTTAAAAAAGGGTGTGAATGGTCGTGACTTTTTTTCGTGACTTTTATAACCAAAAGGGTTGCCTAAGATGTACACGATCCATTTGGGGCTGTTTGGATGTTAATTTCAGCTTCTCCGCCTTTTTTGGGGGGTTTAAAAAGAAAAGGTGTTGTTGCTCTCCCATGATTTAAAGGTCATCGCTCAAATCGACGTCATATCGAAAACCTTATCGATAGCGGCCCCACATCGTCGATCTCGAAACCAACGCAATCGTCAAAACTATTATCAATCAAAAACAAGCTTCGTTCCCGGAAAACACCCCAAAAATTCGATTGTTCAGAATCAAAGTTTTTTCCCGAAATTCTAAAAGAATTCACTTCGTTAGCATCGATTCGCCCATCTCTAGTGTCCTCACTATTGGCAATCTCTATTGCAGTGACGTAATCAAATCTTTTGAAGATTTTAGATCACAATTTAACTTACCCAATAACCAGTTTTATATCTATTTCAGAACGAAAAATCTCTCTCATGGGGAGATCAAACAACTCCCCAATTTTTCACCCAATTTCAGAAAATCCTGACCCCGAGAAAAAGTTACAACTGGGGTTACCCCTTAATTTTGGGAATTCCCCTTACTGCCCTATTAATGGCCCTTCCAAACCCACATACGCTACTAAGTGGGAAATGGAGTCAGGCAAGCCCATTCTCCCTTAGGGTTTGGGGGTATCCCAAAAAAACAGATCTTGAAAGCTTTAAAAAATTTGTGTAAATTTCATGTTGAAATTAAAAAGAAAAATCCCCTTACGGGGTTTACTTAAACTCCCAACAGACATCTCACATTTTTCCCCCAATCCCCAAAGACCACTGTTGGAGAATGTGTGGGTCTCGAGGCTCTTTGCTGCATTTGTGGTGGAGCTGCCCATCTGTTTAAAAGTTTATTTTTATAAGGGATCCTCCAGAGTTAGGGGCCCCGACCTCATGTTTGATTTTGGTTAAAAATAAACATATCCCCCACATTTTTTTTTTTCCATATACGGGGCCCCCCGGGAAAACCCAGTGATTGTTTGGGGTTCTGGAAAAGCCCCTCGCCCCTGCATATCTTGAAGTTTTTTGGCTAGGTTAATCCCAAATTTTTCATGGGGGAGACTTGTTTAGAAATTTCCCCCATTCCTAAATTTTCAAATTTTAAAGTTTTAAAGATGGTTCCGGGGGCCTCCTCCAGTTTCCTTTTAAATAATACGCTTACCTAGCTTATATCTTCTGTACTCCATCACTACATTTGCTAAAAGCTTTTTAAAGGATACAGGGATTGGGGACCCCCTTGAAATTTGTTTGTATGGCCCTATATGAAACACACTTAGGTGCCTTTTTTTTTTTGGGTTTCTTGAGTGCTTGCTATATGTATTGTAACAGGGGCTTGTTTTTTTGTTTTTTTTTCCCCCTTTCTTTCTATGGTTTATCGGTTTGATTTGAGACCTATGTTTATTTTAAGAACATTGCAAAATCTAAATAAGAATCTATTGTTTTAAAAAAAAAAAAAAACTGGTCTACAGCTTTTTGAGGCCAGAATTTTGCCGCAGCCCCATTCATTCATGTCACATTTTGGGTTTCTAAAAAATCCCTGGGCTAAATTTGGACAGTTCGTGCAAAAAAAACCTAGGGACTGTGCCTTTTTTTCCCCTTTAAAGGGGGCCCTGGCTTTTTTTTTGGTGCCCAGGGCTCGTTTTTCCCCCCTCCCCTTCCCAGAGCCATAACTTTTTTATTTTTCCACCTTTTTTAAAAACACGAGGGCTTTTTTTTTTGCGGGACAAGATGTAAATTTCTAATGGTGTTATTCACTTACCCATAAAAATATACTGAGAAACCCCAAAAAAATTCCCAAAAAAGACAAAAAATTTTGAAAAAAAAATTATTTTCCCCAAAGTTTTGGGTGTTTTTCTTTTAAAGCGTTCAAACTTCAGTAAATATAAATGTGTTTTCTGTATTCTAAAGGGTTTCTATGCATCCCGGGAATTTCCAAAAATGTGGGTTTCCGTTACGTTTTGGTAACCCTAAAAAAATTCCCAAAAAATTTTTATTTTTTAAAAATTTTCGCCATGGCGCCATTTTTTTGCGACCAAATAAAATTTTTTTTTTAATTTAAAACCTAGGAAAGCATGGAGGGTGTGTTTTTTTGCGGGCTGGAATTTAATTTTTTTTGCTAGGGAGTTTGGAATGCATGCGAAATTTTTTGATCATTTTTATTTCCCTTTTGTGAGTGACGTAAAAAAGACCAAAACCGGGAAAATTTTGGGGGGTTTGGGGGTTTTTTTCTTCTACGGGGGGTTCAGTGTATGGGATAAATTGTGGGTTTTATTTTTTTTAGACTTTTTTTGGCGCGAAAATTTCCAAATTTTGTGTAACTTTTTTTAATTTTTTAAAGATTTATTTGTAAAATGGCGAAAGGGGGGGGTGATTTTAACTTTTAACACTTTTTTTTTTTTTAAAATTTAAAACTTTTTTTTTTTTTTTACTGTAAACATTTAGTCCCCCTATGGTGCTTGACCCCTTGGGGGGGCGATTTTTTAAAACCCGGGTTAAAAGCATTGCATAGGCCCAAAGCAAATTTGGGTTTACAAAGGGTGGCGGTTTCCCCCCTTTTCCCCGTTAGACCCGGGAAATGGGGCAAACCCGGAAATGTAAGTGAAGGGGGGCCTTCCCCAGGGTCCCCAAGGTGGGAAAGGGGGCAGCATAGCTGCGTATGGGCCAAAGGGCCGTAACGATCGGTGCCCGGGGGTCATTCAGTCGGGCGCCTCGGCCCTCTTTGCGGGGGTTGTTGACGGGAAAAAACAGAGCCAAAGGGGTGTTTCTGCCCAGTGTTTTGCGGCGATCAGCCCCTAACAAAACCCCTCGGGGTGCGGAGGGGGGGGGTTGGGGAGCGGGGTCCCCCTGCAAAGCCCTTAAACTGCCCCGGGAAATACTCCTTCCCTCCCGGGCCCTTTTGGGGGTTAAACCCCTTCTGCATAAAAAGGGCGACTAAAAAAAAGGGGTATGGGGTTTCCTTGGGGGAAAAAGGGAAAGAATTTTTTTTTTTGATAAAAGTTTATCAGGGTTAAAATCTTCCAGTGAAAATTTTTCAAAAGATGATCCCGAAACCCTTTTTCCCCACAAAAAGACATCACTAAGATCGAACAAAAGTCTTGGGGGGGGTTTAGTAATTTTTTAATTTTTAAAAACTTTTTGGAAAATTTCAGTGCCACATATGTGCAGTCCAGTCATGTATCAGAAGGTGACACAGCAGCTCCTACAATGGTTCTACACACCGGCCACACTTCCTACAATCTGAACATTACAATGGTTTCTCTCCTGAGTGACCTCTATGATGTTCCCCAACAATTCCTGGATAAAACATTTCCCATACACTGACCATGGATATTATTTTCTTCCTGTGTGAGTCCTCAGATGTCTGGACATGGATTTGGTTTCTCTCTTGCATGAACTCTTAGATGACAAACAAGATTTGATTTACGATGAAAAGATTTCCCACACTCTGAACATAAAAATGGCTTCTCTCCTGTGTGAATTTGTTGATGTAAAACAAGCTTTGATTTCGCCTTAAAACTTTTCTCACATTCTATACATGAAAATGGCTTCTCACCTGTGTGAATTCTTTCATGTATAATAAGACTAATTTTCTGACTAAAAGATTTCCCACATATGTTACATGAAAATGGCTTCTTTCCCCTTGTGAAAATTTTTTGATGTGCAATAAGATGATGTTTCAGACTAAAAGATTTCGCACATTCTGTACATGAAAAAGGCTTCTCTCCTGTGTGAATTCTCTCATGTTTTTTAAGACTAATTTTCTGACTAAAAGATTTCCCACATATGTTACATGAAAATGGCTTCTCTCCATTGTGAATTCTTTGATGTGCAACAAGATGATGTTTCATACTAAAAGATTTCCCACATTCTGTACATGAAAACGGCTTCTCCCCTGTGTGAGTTCTCTCATGTACAACAAGATGTGATTTCTTAATAAAACTCTTCCCACAGTCTGTGCATGAAAATGGCTTCTCCCCTGTGTGAGTTCTGTGGTGTCTAACAAGATCTGATTTGTTAATAAAACGCTTCCCACATTCCAGGCATGAAAATGGATTCTCCCCTTTGTGAATTTTCTGATGTTCTAAAAGTGATGATTTGTAACTGAAACATTTCTCACATTCTGAACAAGGAAATGGTCTTTCATCTCTAAGAACTCTCTCAGGATTAGTTCTGCTTTTGTCAGTTTGTATTTGATTATCTTCTACTTCACAATCTGCAGGTAGTAGTTGATGTCCATGGAGGCCTCTCATCAAGTCTTCACCTGGAAAAAGATAAAATATAAATTTGGTTTGGGAAAAATGTTTTTATCATTTCTGTGTTAACAATTTATCAGAATCCAGTCACCAAATCCATAGAAGGTTCTCTTCATAGTTACACAAAAAGTGTCAGAGGCTTGCGTCACTAACCTGCAGTCACCTATGTGTTACCTCCTCATAGCAGCTGTTCAGATTCGACTGATCCCTGCTCATAAAGCCAATCTGCGGCTGTGTTATAAGTGTTATTAAATCACTGAGACACTCCACTATGGCATCTCATAGAAAATCTCCACATATTTTACCCACAATAGAGGAGAAACCTAACAGCTATAGGTTTTCCACGCTCACTTTCTGACCACATTGGAATATTGGCATCACGGCCCCCAGAAATAATTGTCTTCCCATCACTGGGATTCAGGCTCTGTCCACCTTCATGGCCAGTCTATGCAGAGCTCCAATGCAGATGACATGAGAGACAAAGGAACCAAGTTGTCAGGGAACAGAATTTCCAAACTGAACTGAACTGTTGTTATGAAGAGTTGAGTAGAAGTATGGATAGCTGGGCAACTGTGGATATTGTGTTTTTAGTCTTTGCAAAGGCTTGACTTTTGAACCCTCAAAAGCGTTTTGTTGGGTAAATTAGAATCCATTGTTAGAAATTAACAGTTGTAATTGGATTCAAACGGCATCAGAACATACTCAGAGAGTGATAGTAAATGACTCCTACTCGGAGTGGTCCCCGGTCTACGAGTGGTGCCCCAGGGCTCAGTAATGGTCCTTTTTATTTAATGTATTTATTCTCTACGATATAGTGTGAAGGGATCAAAAGCATGGTTTCGACTTTTTGCAGATGACACAAGCTATGCAGGGTAGTGCAATCAATGGAATATGATCATAAATTGCAGAAGACGCTGAACACCAGCTGAGTGTCTTATGGGCATCCACTGTGGATGTTAGATCTCAGGACCCTCTTAAAACATGCCGGTTGTGTGTAGTGCCTGATTGCCACGGCAGTATGTTCCAGAAACTGGGTGCCAAGCAGCCGCGGTGAAAAATCTTGGAGGCCAGACCAGGGAGGTTCGGGATGAACCTGAGGCCTGTAGTCTAAGATCACCCACTGAGCGAAGATCCCTGGTAGGTGGTAACAGAGACGAGGGAGGCCGATTGCCAGGAGTTATATTGTATCCTTTACTGCGAATGGCAACCAGTGCAGTGATTGACACAAGGTAGATGCCGCAGTATAGCTGCTGGAAAGAAAGATGAGCCTGGCTGCTGCATTAAGAACAGATTGGAGAGGCAAGAGTTTGCAGAGAGGGAGACCGATAAGCAGGTAGTTACAATAGTCCAGACGAGAAAGAATAAGAGCAGTAATGAGAGTTTGAGGACCCAAGTACATGAACTTTGAGGACCCAAGTACTACAGGTTGATAACCGAGGCTTTACAATATAAGTTCCTATGTGGAAGGTTCTCTCTTATGTGATCCTGCAGCCATCACTCTGAATCTGTATCTGCTCTCCATTCTAGTGGACTGTAGTTGGTATACTGTCAGAGGGCTTCGCAGACCATTTGGGGTCACAGTGTGACCCAGGGCCAATGAATATAGTGGAACAACAGCGAGGATCTATGGGATATATTGTACATCTCCTCCATTGGAAGGCAGGAAGAATGGTTGGATGAAATGGCGTCTGCGATTTATAGGACAGAATAAAAAGAGATGAAGATTCTCTGGAAGGATCTTACCAGCTCAACTGACACTGATCCAGGGGATTTTCCCGTCCACCTCATCGCTCCCTGGACCTTTCCTGCCAAGGCTTCCCAGATAATGACCTGAACAAAGGACACTGGAGCAAGTTTTAACCTACAGTTCAGGGAAGGTCAAACTCCCACAAGGCAGGAACCAAAACTGTACTAAAGACAAAGTCTCTTAATGGCCGATCAGAACAGGACAATTTCTCCTAAATGATTGTAGCAGAACAATGTGTTGTGGCCAGCATGGAAGGAATCTATCCAGAAGTAGAAGCTGCTCATTCCCATTATTCAGAGTAATGTACACAGCTTTCACACATCTCATTACTGTTGTTTTTCTCTCCCCTTCAGAGGTTCACATCCCTTTGCCACCAAAACAACAAGCTCTTTCATAGTCTAGAAGAAGCTGCACTAAAGCTTGGAAAGCAGACAAGATTATTCCATAACTGGTGAAGCCCCTGACAGTGTTTCTGTAGCCTTAGAGTGCAGCTGACTGGCATGTGCTGTTATTTACTGGATGATTTTACACTGCAAAACTTTAGAATCATCCACATTGAATCTCATTGTCAAGTACGAGCCACCCAGGCGGAAGGTTAAACAATTTTTAATGAAAACCAGAAACCAGTTGTAGCCTGTTCCCAACATAACAAGTTGAGACACGGCGTCATACTCCACTGCTGCTGTATGGGAGATTAGGAAGAAGCTTCATTACCTCAATCCATAGATGGATTCCAGGGAATCTCAGCTCTATCTACCTGATCATTCCAGTGAGGAGGTTCTTTCCTGTTCTTCCTCTGGACCATCCTGGAAAATTTAGGAGGACAAAGACATACTCTCTGGGGGATTTGACCTACTGGATCCATCTATATGACAAAACACAGGGACAGAATCTATTGTTTCTTCTATGTGCTTGAAACATGATGATGAGGGATCTAGGTGACCCTCACACCTGGTCTCCTCTATAATCACGGGAGGTCTGCTCTTACCCTGATGATCTGAGGGCGGCTGATCCTCCATCAATGATGTCCTGTACAGATCCCTTGTGTCCCTCTAAAACTCCACTCCTCCATAGAGAAATAGACAGCGACATCCTGACACCTTATAGGGACCTGACACAGACAATGATACAGATTCTCCTCCAGACACTTCATCCCTTGGGGGTCCCAAGCATTTCCCCAGCAGTGCTCACCTCCCTGTCAGCAGCTCAGTCATCCTGGTGCTCACTCCTAGGATCGTTCTGTATCAGTGTGAATGGGTAAGAGAGGCTCTGGGTCTCAGGGGGTTCTCTCCATCCTCCTGACACAACGGGGGGCCACACACTCCGACCATACGAACTTCCTTCACTACTGTGTAATCCTGTGTATGGGGAGACCCCGATCACTACATAGATTCTAGGAGCCTTCACCTTCCAGTCATTTCCTGTCTTATTAATAGAGATAGGAGTGATGTCATGTGAGACGCTCACCTCTCCGGTGATCACGTGGATTATCTCCAGGGTGAGCTCGAATATCCTGGCTGCCATCTTGTTTCTGTCCTTGTCCATCCTAGTATTGTCAGTGACATAAAGGACTTCGGCCGTTCACATATAGTGTTGGTTGTGAGAGTCCTGAACCCGAGAAACCTAAGAGAAAACAAAGAGTATTTGGGCTGAGTTACATTTAGAAGAACATCTCCAATGAAGTCCGGTGTCGCTAATAACGAATTCCACCTGACTGACCCGAGCGTATAATGGAGGGGACTTGGCTATTGCGGTGTCTTATATTGTATATACAACACTATGATTAGCTCAGTAGTCATCTGGCTCCTCTAATATGTATCATTTACATTGAGAAGAACAAATATCACAATATCAAATAACTCCATTTAGTTTTATTATCAAACAAAACATAAATCTTTCACTATTTATAGACCTGTGTTTCTCTCACAGAGACATTTTGATATGAGAATCATTGGAAGCAATGAGCATTGTGAATCCGTATGAGGCATATCCCATTCAAACCGACAACCAGACACAGAACTCTCATTTGTTTTTTAATTAATAAAATGCCCCATATTATACCAAATAAAACATTTTATATCTTTTATTACTCAGGGGTCCAAACCACTGAGCCAACACAGTTGAATGATGAACGATGTAGATCAGAACCCAAGCACCAGACTCGGGTGTAATTAACGGCTGGTTCCTGACATGTGAGGAGCAGGTTAAAAAAGTCAACAAACTCCATACCCCTTACCACCTCCATAATGGGTACATACATAATGAAGTATGAAGAGGTTAAAAATTAAAAGCCCAACTTTGTACCATGTGTCCCTACAAGAGGGGAACTGGGACTGGAGGAGACGGTAAAGGTGTCTGTACGCAAATAGCATGATGAAAGGGGCAGCAGTGCCTCACAGATTGGGGTAGCAGCATAGGGTTACCCCCCATGTGCACATCCCAGAACAACCAAGGAAGTCCAGCAGGAGAAACTGCACCTGACACAAGGTTTGACCTCTGTTGTAGGTAAAATTTTTTGAAGGTTTTTTTCAGAGTGCTTTTCCTGGAGAAATCTCACTGAAAATAATGTATAACGCCGTTCCAGCATGGGTTCATGAAGGATCGGTTTTGTCGACTAATCTCATCAGCTTCTATGAGGAAGTCGTGCTAGACTGGATCGGGGTGAGGCACTGGATGTCATATATCTAGATTTTTCTAAAGCAATTTATACGGTGCCAACATAAAAGGTTGGTAAATAAATGAAAAATGCTTGGACTGGGGAAAACGTGTGCAAGTGGGTAAGCAACTGGCTAAATGATAAAAAAACAAAGGGTAGTAATTTACGGTACATTACTCTGACTGGATTGCTGTTACTAGGGGGGGGAAACCAAAAGGGGGTCAGTTTGGGCCTATCCTCTTCACATTTTCATTAACGATCTTACACATGGATTGCATAGTAGAATATCGATTTTTTGCAGACGATACAAAGCTCTGTAAAGTAACAACACAATAGAGGATATGTGTTATTAAAAAAGCGATCTGGTTTAAGTTGGAGGCCTGGGCAGGGAAATGGCAGATGAGGTTTTTAACACAGATAAATGAAAAGGGTTATGCACATGGGGGAGGAAAAATCCTTTCATGATTACATGTTAAATGGAAAAAGGCTGAGTAAAGTGACATGGGGGAAGGATTGGGAACCTGGTGGACAGTAAACTTAATTGTAGCGCCAGTGTCAGACAGCAGCTGCCCAAAGGGAAATAGGATCATGGGGTGCATTAGAAAGGGGCATAGAGGCACATTGATGAGAACATATTCTCCCATTATACAAGTCACTGGTTAGGGCCACACATGGAATATTGTGTTTCAGTTTTGGGCACCAGTGCACAGGAAGGGCATTGTAAAGCTTGAACAGGTTCAAAGGCGGGCAACCAAAGTAATAAAGGAAATGGGTGGACTACAGTAAACCAAGAAAATTAGCCCAAAATTAGGGGTTTTTGTTGAGAAAAGAGGCTTTGGGGGGGACATTAAAATATATGTTTTAAATACATCAAGGTTTAATTTTAGAGATTCTCTCCAAGATTTTTTATAAGGACTTATCTAGAACAAGGGGGGGCATCACTTACGTCTTGGAACGAAAGTTTCACATTAACATAGAAAGGGATTCTTTACTGTAAGAGCAGTGAGACTGTGGAACTCTCTGCCCGGGAATTGTTCATGGTGAATTCACTAACAGAGTTCAAAAGGGTTTTGATGTATTTCTGGAGCATTAATAATATAACAAGTTATAGTTTTCTAGGATTCTGGAGAGGGGTCATTGATCCAGGGATTTTTACGATTGCCAGATTGGAGTCGGGAAGGAATTTTTCCCTAAAATGAGGACAATTGGCTTCCACCTCATTGTTTTTTTTTGCCTTCCTCTGGATCAACACCTTAGCACAACAGGCTGAACTGGATGGACGTCTCGTCTTTTTTCAGTCTTACAAACTATGAAACTATGAAACTATTACCCAGAATGCTCAGTTTGAGCATGTTAGGATGAGGTGGGACATGCAGGGATAGTGAGCACCACATTGGGGTTTGGTATATCATGTCTGTGAGTCTGCACAGTGGGAACGCCTATTTATACATGGGAATGGTAGCCTGCAGCCGCACACCGGATATGTAATGTGAGTGCACTATTGTTATATGAGGGGAGGACATATAGTTCTGATTGGTGGAATCTCCGGAGGTGCTAATGAGATTACTTATGCTAATCTGGTGTTTGTGAAGGGTAATTGATCACATATAAATATAACCTATTGATAGTTACATATAGCGGAGAAATGGAGGCACTCGCACAATGATAAAATTTGCAATGAGAATAAATAGAATATAATAAAGTTAAAAAGCTATTAGGTAAAAATAAACTGGCTCTTACATAGAATTCTACATTAAATGTCAGATTTATTTAAAGAAAACAAAGTGCAACGCGTTTCACTCACTCACTGGCGAGTTTCATCAGGAATACAAACAACCGACAATGTGGGGCTACATATACATTGTATTTTGGCGGTAATGAATTAAAAAATTGAGAATGAGGTTCAACTGTTTTAAAAACGTAAATTTCACTATTTAATGATTTAAAAAACAAATTAAAATTCTTTACACAAATATGTAACAATAGAATAAAAGTAAATATATAATAATAATACGAATAAAAAAGGATGTTATAATGAAATTTGTTATTAGCACAGGGACTTCTCGCCAGATTTGCAACATGAGGCACCGCCGCTCATGAACCTAGGAACGCTGGATCAAAACCACAAGAGAAAAGGTAAAATGCCAAAAATCCTGAAGACAAGGGTAAGACAATAACTCCTTCATAAATATTGTATGAATGCAAGTGTATGTTTTGCATTAACGATAGGTAGACAACGCCTCGTGAGTGTTAGGCCATGTTCACACGGCTTAAAATGGGGCATATTTCAGTCTAATTACGTGCCGGAGTGCGCAAATTATGGCTGTAATACATCCCAGTCATTACGGTAATCCACAGTTCTCATAGGCTATGGATTATGTTCCTTCCCTGTCGGCGAATACGCCAAGGGGGGGGGGGTTAAAAAGTTTTTGTTTTTTTCCAAAGCGTTTTCCGCCCCCTCTCCCCCCCCGCCCCCGCCCAAATCGGGTAATTGCGGGGCTTTAATTTAAACCCCCCGAAAATAAGCCCTTTGAAATTACCCTTTTCGTGATGGAATTTCTGCCCAATGAGAGGATATTCTCGGGAAAATAAAGGGTTTCTTGGAGAGATTGCCTTTGGGACAAATTTACAAAAGGGAAAAAGGGTTTAATTTTTTTCGCCCCCGGGAAAAAGCGGGAAATTCCTGAAAAACTTTAAAAAAAAATTGAGTTTAAAAAAATTTGGGAGCTTTGATATTATTTTCCGGGGCCCAAAAATTAAGGCCCATTTTGGCTTTGAACTTTGTGATGCTTTCCCCCTTTATTTCTGTAAAAACCCTTTTTGATAAGGAGGTGGAAAATTAGGGTTTCCCTTTGTAAAGTAAATTTGGGGCCCTTTTTGTGTAATGGTTTTTACGGATGTGTCTTTTGATCCTGCTTTCACATCCTTCCCGGGCATGGCCCCGTGAGAAGCTTAAAAAAAAAATACCTAATTTAGGCATCCCCAAAGGAAAGAAAGGGGGCTGGCCCCGGGGCCCAATTTTGGTATTTACCCAGGGGGGGGGTTTTTAAATTCAACAAGTTTATATCTTTAAAAAAAAATGTCAAGAGAGTAGAAAAACGTTAAAAGATTTTAAGAAAAAATTTCTTAAAAATTTTTTTATTTTTTCGGGGAAAACCTTGATCTGAGGGGAAACAGTTTTATTTGTTTTTCCCCTTTTCCCCTCCTCCCCTTTCCCCAAGGCCCATAACTTTTTTTTATTTTCCCCATTTACTTAGTCGGGCTTGTTTTTTTGGGAGGGGGGAAAATGAATTTTTTTTAAAGGGAATAATTGACTGCTTTCATAAAATGTATAAAAAACCCCAAAAAATTCTTCAAGGGGGCCCTACAAAAAGCTCAATTGCACCTTTTTCCCTGAGTGGGGTTTTTTTCATTTTTGTTCCCTTTTGGTTTAAAAAAAAGGAAAGGAGATCTGTGCTCGGGCAGGTCGGTTTTTGAAATTTTCTGGAAATTTATCACATTTATTTAGTTTTATTAGGGGTTTTCATGTATAAAAAAACTTTTTGGTAAAAATATTCCTTTTTTAAACCCTTTAGCATAAAAAAATTTCCCCCCTTTCTTTTTTCCAGACCCACTATAAAAAAGGGAAAGGGCCTCTGATTTTTTTGCAAATTGGGGAACAAAAGGGGAATTTTAGACCAGCAACTTTTTTTACTTTTATTTACTGTTACTACTATTTATATTTTCTGTTTTTACAATTTGGTTTAAAATAAACCTTAGTAAAATTTGTTTTTCCCCCCCTGGTACAGCTATGTGTTTGGGCGCTTTTGCGGGTGGGGGGTTTTTTCCCCCCCCTTTTGAGTCGTTTTTTTTGGGGCTTTGTTGGGGGGCGAGGGGGTTATTTTCTCCTGGTAGTGAATGTGAGGGGTGTTTTGTTTGGGGGGGTTAGGGGCCCCGTGGGGGGTTGGGGGTTTGTCCCGGGGGCCAAAAAGGTTTTTTTTTGAAGGGGCCTGTGAGGGTGTTTGTGTTTTTGTGGGGTGGGGTTGGGTTTTTTAAGGTAGGACCATTTTGGGGTTTTGTGGGGTGGGTTTTATTTTTTTTCCCGGGGAGACCCAGGGGCCCAAGGTTTTTGGGGGCGGGGGGAAGGAGGAAAGGGGGAAAGGGGCCGGGGGGTTTAGCTTTTATTCCTCCCCATTTTTTGAGCATTTTTTTTTGGGGCCCCTTGTTTCCTGTTATGGTTTTTTGGGGTTTGGGTTGGGGATTGGGGCTGTTCTTGGGGTTTTGGGGGTTTTTATGGGGGGTTTTGTGTGTTTTTAGTTGGGGGTTGTGGGGGGGGATGGGCCCGGTTGGGGTGGGTTGGGGGGGTTTAGGGGGGGGGGGGGTTGGGTGGGATGGGGTTTGGGGGGTTGGGCCTTTTGTTAGGGGGGGGGTCTGTTTTATTGGGTTTTTTTTGGGATTTTTGTGCATGTTTGGGGGGGTTTTGGGGGGTGGTGGGGGGGGTGTGGGGGGGTTTGGGGGGTTTGGGGGTTCCCCTGGGGTTAGGGAAGGTCCTGGTTTTTCCCCTTGGTGGTTGGGGGGGGTTTTTCCCTCCCCTTTGGGTTTTAGTTTTTAGAGCGGGGGGGTTTTTTTTTGATTTGTTTGAGTTTTTTGTTTTTGGGGTTGATGGGAAATTGTCTTTTGGGGTGGGGGGGATTTCCCCCCGGGGGGCCGAGGCGGGGGGGGGTTTTTTTGGGGGGAAGGCGGGAAGGGGTTTGAGGGGCGCGGTTTTTGTGGTTTGTTTTTCTTCCTTTTGGTTTGGGGGCGTATTTTTGGGGACTTTTTTGGGGGGGGGAGGAAATTTTTGGTGGGGTTGAGGGCCCCCAAGGTTAAAAGGTTTTGGCTTTTTTTTTGATTGGGGGCCCGGCGGGGGGTTTGGGTTGTGGTTTTAAATCCCTTTCCCGGGGGTTTGGGGGGACCCTTTTGTAAAATGGGCCCGTTTTGTTTTGGGGTCGCCTTTTCCTTTGGGGTTCTGTGGGGGGGTTTAAAAATGGGTTTGTTGCCGAAAGGGGTTTGGGGGGGGTTTTTGGGTGGAAGGGTTTTGGGTTGGGGGTTTGGGTGTGGGTTTTGGGGGGGGTTGTAAAGGGTTGGGGGTTTGTTACTGGCCCTTTTTTGGTTTTGGTGGGCCTTTAAAATTCCGGGTTTTGGTGGTGGGGTTTTTTTTGTGTTGTTTTGTTGGGATAGGGGGGGGGGGGGTTTTTTTGGGAAATGGGGGTCCGCAGCGGAGGGGGGGGGGAAGGGGGTTGGGGGGGGGTTTTTCTTCCCGGGAAACCCCGTTTTGGTTTTTTTTTTTGGGGGTGTTTGATGGGTTTGGGGGGTTGGGCTTTTGGGGTTGTGGGTTTGTTTTTGGATTTGTGGGTTTGTTTTGGGATTTTTGGGACGGGGGGGTTTTTGGTAGGTTTTGGGTTTTTTGAAATGTTGTTGGTTTGGTTGGGGGTTTGGGGGTTGGACCTTGTGTGTAAATTTGTGGTGGGGGGAGTTTGTTTTTTTATTTGGGGGGAAAAAAAAGGGGGTGGGGGGTTTTTTTTTTTCCCCCCCGGTTTTTAAACTTTTAAATTTTGGTTGAAAATTGTTCAAGGGAAATTTTTTGGGTTTTTTTGTGGGTGGTTTGTTGTGGGGGTGTTGGGTTGGGGGCCTTTTGGGGGGAAAAGGGGGTTTGGGGGTTTCCTCCGGGGAACTTTTTGGTATATGGGTGGAAAATGGTTTTTGTTTTTTTCCTTCCTTTTTGTAAAAGGGGTGATTTTGGCGTTTCTTGTTTTGTCCTTTTCGGGTCTGTGGGGGGGGAGGTGTTTTTTTCCCCCAAAAGGTAAAACCCTTTTGGTTTGGGGGTTGTGTTTTTTTGGGGCAAGGGGGGGGGTTTTTTCCTTGTTTTAAAATTGGTGATTTGGGGTTTCCTTTTTTTGTAGGCGGGTGGGGGTTTGTTTTTTTTGGTTTTTTTTGGGGGAGCCGTTTGCATTTTTTGGGGTTTTTGGGGGTTTTGGGGGGAATTTTGTTTCCCCAAGTGTTTTGGGTTTGGTGTTGTGTGAGGGGCTCGCCTTTTTTTAGCGATTTTTTCCCTTCATTGGTGGTTGTTTTGTATTTATTTTGGTTTGGGGAGGCCTTGGTGATGGACTTCCGCCTGTTTTTAATGTGGGTGAGGTTTTTTTTTTTTCCCCCTTTTGGTAAGGCTTTAGGTTTTAATGACCCCGTGGGGGGGGGCCGGATTCTCCCGGGAAAATTAGGGTTTGTTATTCCCCCCCTTTTGAGTTTGGGGTGGTTGGGGCCTCTTTGGGGTGGTTTTTTTTTTTCTTTTTTTTTTTACCCTTCCTTTTTTTTGGGCCTTTTTTTTCCTTCTTTTTTTCTTTTTGGTTTTTTTGTCGGGGGGGGGGGGGGGTTTTTTTTCCCTCCCAAAGGTTAGACCCTTTGGGGAAAGGGGCGTTTCCCGTTGTTTTTTCTCCTTTTTTAGGGGTGTTTTTTTTCTGGTCGTTTGTTTTTTTGGGGCGCGGGCTTTTTGTCGGGGGGGGGAGGTGGGGGGTTTTTGGGGGGGTTAAAGGTTTTTTATTCCTCCCCTTTGGAGTTAGCTTTTTAAAGGGGCCCCCTGGGGAGGGGGGTGGGGGGAGGTGTTTTATTCCCCCCCTGGAAAGGGGGTTAAGCTATGTGTTGGGGGGTTTTGCGGGGAAAAGGGTTTTTTTTTTTTTTTCCTTCCCCGAAGAAAAAGAATTTAGACCCGTGGATATTTGGGATGGGGCTTTTGTTTTGTGGGGCGAGGGGGGTTTTTTCCTCCCCCGGAGGAGCCCTTTTTTGGTTGGGGCGATTGATGTTTGTTGGGGGGCCGGGGGGGGGCGAAAGCCCCCTTATTTCTCCGGGTTTGGGGTTTTAATGGATTTTGTTGTTTAATCCGTTTTTTGTTATTGGGGGTATGGGAGATTTGGGGGGGGGGGGGGAGAGGGGAGGGGTTTGTTTTTTCCCCCCCTTGGTTAGGCCTTTTGTTTTTTGTTTTTTTAAGGGGCCGGGTTCTTGTGGGCGGGGCGGGTTTTATTTCCCCGGGGGTTTTGAGTTGGGGGCCTTTTTAAAGGGAAGTTGTTGTTGGGGGGCAAATTTGTTTTCCTCCCCCGGGTTTGGCGTAATGTTTGGATGTTGGGTGGGGGGTTCTGGGGGAAACGAGGGGGGTTTTTTTTTCCCCCCCCTGGGGGGTTAGACCCCATGTGATGGGGGCACTGTTGCAGGGCGAGAGTTTTTTTAATTTTTCCCCCCCGGTTTAGACCCGTGGTTTTTTTGTTTTTTGTATGGGCGTTTTTGGGAAATTTTTTTTTTTTTGGGTTTGGGTTTTTTTCCTTTGGGTTTGGAGGTTGGGGGGTTTTTTTGGGGGGGGGGGGGTTTTTTTGGGGCCTTTCGTTTGGCCAAAAATTTTTGACAATGGGTTTTTTTTTTCATTATGTCGTTCCCTTTGCGCGGGGCAAAATTAAATTTACCTGTTTTTGGGGGGGAGATTCGGCCCCTTTACGAGAAAATTTGAAAACAAATGGGGTTTTAAAATTTTATGTTTTTAAATTTTAAATTTGGGATAAAGGGGGAAAAACTTGATTTTTTTTTTTTTTAATTTTACATTTTTTTTGTTAAAAATAACATTTTTAATTTGGGTTTTTTAAGGATTCAAAAGCCCAAATTTTAATATTTTGTCCTTTAAAACACAGTTTGAGGGTATAAAAAGGGGTTTTCTTTTGGTTTCAAATTTTTTTCCCAACTATGGGTTTTTTAAGGGAAACCAACAAAAGGGCCCACCAGGGAAAGGCCTTAAATTTGGCGGGCACAGGATTTAGGAAAAAATGAGTGGATAATTGCCCTTTTCCAAGGGGGGGGGGGAAAGGGGGGGCCCCCTTTTTTCCGGGATGCCCTCTCGTTCATAAATTTGGACTCACAGTTGTACAGCATCTAAACATTTTTAAAGGGGGTTTAAAGACCCAAAACCCTTTACCCGTTAATAAAGGGGGGGGGGGGGTGTAGGGGTTGGGGGCCCGGTGGGTGGCTTTTTTTTTTAATTTTTGGGCCCCCCCGCTCCTGCTTTTGGTTAAAACCTCCCTTTTACTGGAAATGATCTTAATATTTGACCCCCTTGTACCATTAATGTTTGGTGCAAACTGTCCCCTTGTTTCTATCCATTCCCGGGAAAAGGAAAAATTCCCCTAAAACCCCATTTTTTTTTTCCCCTCTGGGGCTAATTCAAACCCCTTTAGAGAAACCCTTTAAGTTTGGGTGGGTTTTTTTTTTTAGAGATTTTAGGCATGGGGGGGTGGGGGATTAAATATTTAAAATTAAAAATTTGATGAGGATTTTTGTCAAAATTTTTTCGTTTGTTAGAATTTGTTATCGGAAAATTATCTTTGGACGTTACCCAATTTTCATCGATAACAGATTATCATGTTGCCCTTTAAAAAGTTTTATGGGAGGGGAAACAACCCCTTTTAAATTTTTTTAACCCCCCAAAAAAGGGGGGTGGGGGGGGAAGGGGAAAAAGGTGGAAAAAGCGGGGAATTAACGAACAAAAATAAACCCTTGGGAAAATGGATAGGGTGGGGTTTAACATTTTTTGGGGGAAAGCCAATTAGGTGTTTTAAAAGTCAAAAAAAAAAAAAAAAAAAAAGTAAAGGGGATTTAATTCACTACCCCTTTTGTTTTTTTAAACAGCTTTGACCCTTTTAAAACCTGCTTGAACCTAAAAAAAAAAGAAGTGGGCCGGGAAGGGGAAAAAAGTATTATTTAAACCAAATTTTTTTTTCCCTTGAAGGGGACTTTCCCTATCCCTTTTGTCGGGACGCAGTTTTGGGGAAACCTTTTTTTAAACCCTGTTTAAACCCAAGAATTTAAAAAGTCCCGGAAAAAAAAAAAAAAAAAAAAAAAAAAAAAAAAAAAAGGTTTTCTTTTCCAACCAAATTTTTTTTAAATGGCCCTTTTTGCTATAATGCCCCTGGAAAATTTTCAGAAAAGGGATTATCCAGGGGGGGTTTTTGGGTACAAAAGTTGACTTTTTGGGCTGCTTATTTTGGGGGGCGGATTTGCCCCGGACTTTTGTGGTTGACGCTTTTTTTGGGGGCCGTGACTTGGGGGGGAACGGGGAAAGGGGGGGAAAAAGGCTGCTGGAGGGTTCCCGGTTGCTTTTAACCAGGGAAAAAAACAGTTTGGCGGGGTGGGGGGTTACGGGGGAATTCACGGGGGCCCCCTAAACCCCGGGGGGAGTGGTTGAAGGCCAGGGTGATGGTCCTGAAAACCGCGTTTCCGCTGGTTTGGCATGAGTCGTTAGCCAAGAAAGGGAAAGGGAAAGCCCTTCTCTGGGCCCCTTCTTAAAAACTCTCCCTCCTTCCCCCTTTTCTTTGCTGTTTTAAAACTCTTTTCGGGCCCCTTGTTCGGGAAAAAGATATAAATTAAAAAGGGTTTATTAGGGAAGGGGTTTTTGACGTTCTTTTATTAAAAAGTCGGCAAAATTCACTTTTTTTCTTAAATCTCTCAAAATTTCCCTTTACACCCCCAACTAAGGATTAAATAGAATTTGTTTTCTATAAATATCTGTGGAATGCAGTTTTGGGGGAAAAAAACCCGAAAGACAAAATCAACGGGTTTTTCCTTAAAGCCCCCAGGGGTTTTTAAATTCCCCCAAGTAGGTAGGAATTTGGTTTTTTTTCAACAAAAAACCCAAAAATATAAACAAGTCCCTATTGCGCAAACTAAAGATTTTTTTGGCCCGCAAATAAAAACTTTTTTTAAAATGTTTCCACGGAATGAGGGAAATTCCCTTTTTTTTTGCAACCCACATTGACAAAACGGGGAACAGTTCCTGGGAAAAATTTTTTATCAAAATTGTTTTTTACGGGAATGGCTATTAAAAAAAAAAAAGCTGGGGCCGCCCCAAACGTTCCCCAAATTCCCCAAAAAACAGCTATTTAAAATTTTTTATACGGACAACAGATGGTGGGTTTTTGTCCCAAAGGGAAATACAAAAAATTTTTTAATACAAAATTTCTGTACCCAAAATTTTAAAGTAAAAAGGGGGCCTCTTTAAAAAAAAAATGGGACAAAAAAAAATAAAAGGTTTTCATTTTCACCTTTCGGGTTTTTGTGTGGTAATTTTTGGGTTTGGTGGGGGGGGGCCTTTTTTTTTTTTTTTTTTAAAAAAAAGGGGGGTTTTAAAATTGGGGGGTTTTTTTTATTTAAAAAAAAAAAAAATGCATTTCAATGCAGGTTCAAAGCAGAGTCTTGGGCTGCACAATATAATCCCCCCTTTTCCCAAAAAACCCCCCTTTGTTTTGTCCGTCCCGCCCCTCCCCCCCCCCCCCCCCCAAAACCCCTCTGGGGGCTGAAAAAAAGCTAGAGGCTTTTTTTAAAAAGTCTGTCAAAACAAAATAAAACTAAAAAATCTCAAATTTCTACTTTTATTCTAATGTAAACGCTGAAGCATATTTGGTCTGAAATAAATTTAAAGAGAACTGTTTTCTGGCTGGTTTGAAATGAGGAAAACACCAGCAAACGTCCTGCTCTAATTTTTGGACACTGAAATATGATTCTGACAGGGAAAAGTGTTCTATGCAAAAAAGAGGTCATGTGATTTTTCCAGCCCAAAGGCAACCAATTTTCATCACAGTCATGACCCTCGCACACCCAGCTCAAACCCGCTCTGGCTTTTAATTTATTTTTCCCGGTGCCAAAATGACAGGAAGCACCAAAAAAAGGGGCGATAGTAAAAGGGTTATCGCAGATTGGGGACCAAAAATATCCGTGTGATCAGAAATTTCCATCATCCTTAAAATTTCCCGCCCCATTTTAACCTTTTTTCGATTTTAATCGCTAAACCCCAGGGGTTTAAACCCGCCGCTGCTCAATGCTACCAGGTCAAGGGGTCACAGTTACAAGTGGGGTAACACAAAGGGGTTCCCGTGTCGGAAATTGGGGGGGTTTTGGGGTCCACCCCCCTGTAATTGGGAAAAAAATTTCCGGGCCCCTCGGAATTAAAAAACGCCCTTTTTTTTACTTTAAAAAAGTGTGCAAAAAAAAAGAACTGTATTGTGCGTTTCCAAAAAGGGAAGTTAGTCACACATTTGTCAGTTTTAAACATTTCTTTGACCCAGGAATAAAGGGAGCTCCCTTCCCCTATCCCCCTCCCCAATTTTCCCCTTTGGACCCCCACCTCACAAACCTTTTTAAAATAAACAACCGGGAAAAAAAGTTTTAAAATTTTAAACTCCTATACGGGTCAGGGGTCCCCTCCCCCTCTTACAATCAGGGGGAAATGTTCGTGCCCCCTTTTTACTTTTGCCCTTTGGGCCCCCCAAAAGGGGCTGAAAACAGCTCGGGTTTTTAAAAAACAACACCTCCCCTATAGGAAACCCCATAGTGTTTCCCACACCAGTAAGGGCATATCCATTACAGTTGATAATTAAACCCCGAAATCAGGGACTAAACGGGGGACGTCTTAAACTGATGAATTTTTTTTCTTCTCTCTTTAGTCGTTCTTATTCCCTTTTCTTCTGGATCCCGTTCAAAACCGCCATGTTTTCTTGTCCCGCCACAACTCATCCCTGCCGAAATTGCACAAATTACCAAAAATTTTTTAGGGAAACCTCAATTTTCCCGATCCCCTTCACCTATTCCCCAAAATCTGACAAAATTTCAGGGGTTGGGAAAAA
>JAODAL010057687.1:0-22527 GCA_025379985.1 Phyllomedusa bahiana | reverse complement strand
CGACCCCACTCTGTTTTTAAAAAAATGAGGTTCCCCTAAACCCAAATCCACAAAATTTCGCAGGACAAGGCGAGTTTATCCCTTATGTCAGGGAGGTTTATCCCACCACACGCCCTCGGGAGCATAAGTTTAGAGATTCCTATTCTTGCTTTTTTTGAGGCCTAGATGAATCTAGTAAACCCTGCTAAGAGAATTCTTGCATCAGAGTGTTTTAAGAGTAAGGGGATCGTTTGGAGGGGATAGAGGAGCTTGGGGAAGCTCATCATCTTGACCAGATGACCACGGGCAAGTAAGGAGAGGGGGAGCCTAGACCATCTATCTAGTTCTCTCACTATCTTAAGTATAAGGGGAGGGTAGTTTAAGTGATATATGGATTCAGGGTTTTTACCTATGTTGATTCCCAAGTATCTGATGGACTTTTTGGCAAAAACCAGCGGGATATCTAGTTTATCCAATAGAGGGGGTTCGGCCTGACATGATAGGCTGAGAAGTTCTGACTTTGCCTCATTTATTTTGAAGCCTGAGTAAGTCCTGAAGACTCTCAGGTGTCTCAGTAAGGGGCCAAGGTCCCTTTCTGGGTGTGCCAGGAAGAAGATAACGTCGTCTGCGAAAAGAGCAAGTTTCAGCTCTGTCCATTTAAGTCGGATCCCCTCAAACAAATTAGATGATAAAAGGGAAAGAGCTAGAGGTTCTATGGCTAAATTAAAAAGAAAAGGTGACATGGGGCAGCCCTGTCTAGTCCCTCGCTCTAAGGGAAAGGGTTGAGAAATGAATCCTGGGAGTCGGATTCTAGCCTCGGGATTTGCATAAAGAGTCCCCAGGAAAGTCCTAAAGGGGCCCACCAAGCCAATTTTGTCAAAAACTAGGTTGAGCCACCCCCAGGCCTTCTCAGTGTCGACAGTGACCAATGCAGCACTCGGGTGTGAGCTTGGACGTTTTTTTATTTCGTCCAACACCAAGAGAACCTTTCTTATGTTGGCCACTGCGGACCGTCCCTGTATGAAGCCAACTTGGTGTCGACCTATGAGTTTAGGCATAAATTGGGCAAGGGGGGTCCGCCATGATTTTCGTCACAATTTAAGGTCAACGTTAATTAGTGTATAGGGTCTAAAAAGGCGGCTGAGGTAAGATCCTTCCCTCTTTAGGGATAACAGTAACGGACGCCGTGTTCATTGCTGTTGGTATAGTCGTCCCTGACAAATAGGAATTGTATAATTTGAGTAGCGTTGGGGTTATTTGGTCTTTTAGGACCTTGAAAAACTCACCGGAGAATCCGTCTGGGCCAGGGGATTTGTTGTTTTTTAACTTGGAAACTGCGGTCCCTAGCTCCTCTTCTATTATAGGGGCACCCAAGACGGAAATCTCTTCCTCTGACAGGCCCGGCATGTCGATCTGCTGCAACTAACCCTTAGAGAGGCTGTCATCTAGATTCTCATCCGAGTACAGTTTTTGATAGAAAGATCGAAAAACCTCTACCACCTCCTCCCCCCTTCCGCCTCAGGGTACCCGTTACATCTTTTATTGCCGGCACATGTGCTGGAGGGCGGGGTCCCCTTGCAAATCTGGCCAATAGCCTGCCTGGTTTACTCCCAAAATGGAAAAGTCTAGCCTCCGACTGGGTTTGCTTAAAGCGTTCCCTCTTGGTTATCCCCGTCTCATACTCCTGTTTTGCAGTGACCCATTTGATTTTATGTTCCTTTTGGGGGGATACCTTGAACGTATTGTATGCTTCCCTTAGCTTAGTGCTTAGTATCGCTACTTTATCCCTGACTTTTTTCTGAAAGCTAGCAACATAGGCTATCAATCTTCCTCTCAAGACTGCTTTTGCAGTGTCCCAAAAAAGCTGAGGAGACTCCTGATGTACCTGGTTATCAGATTGATACTCCCACCACCAGCCTTGTAGGATTGATTGGAATTCCTCATCTTGGGCCAGATAAGCGGGGAACCGCCAAATGTAGTCCGTGCCTCTTTGGACTCGATCCAACACCGTGAGCAGGGCTGGCGAGTGGTCTGAAATAACCATGTCGCCGTATTCAGCCTCTTACACCCTTGTCAGCAGGCTTTTAGAAATCAAGGTATAATCTAACCTTGACCAGCTGCCATGGGTGTGGGAGTAGTATGAGTTCTCCCTACCCTCTGGGTTAGACAGCCTCCAAGGGTCGCACATATCTAAATTTTCAATCAAAGTAGCCAGAGACGATTTTCCTGGAGCGGGTCTCTTGGATTGTTAACCCCCACCCCCCAATCTTCTGTCCTCAGTATAGGAAATAATATCATTAAAGTCTCCGCCCAGAATTTTATGCTCACACCCGTCTCTGTTAAGTATCATTGCTAAGTGTCTGAAAAAAGAGGGACCCCCCCGTGTTTGGGCCATAAATGTTGTAGAATGAAAAGTCCTTGTTGTGGATTCTAATGTTAATTTTGACTCACCTCCCCTCCTCATCATGTTCATGGTGAGTTACGTGTCCTTCAAAAGTGTTCCTAATTAAGATCAGGACGCCTGCCTTTTTCCCTAAAGCAGGTGACCCATATACACTGCCTACCCATAGTCGCTTCATACACGGGAAATCCTCCTCAAGCAGATGGGTCTCCTGCAGAAAAGCTACATCAGCTCTGAGTCGCTTCAGGTGTCTAAGTACCATTAGGCGTTTACCTGGGGATCTCAGGCCATATATTCATTGTTGACCGTCTCTTAGCATTTGTAGAGTATTGCTGATACGTTTTTGTGTTTGAATTATTTGAGGCCATGTCAGCGTGCACCTACTTTTTCTTTAATATTAGATGTGCTGATCATTTTGTTTAGTAAATAAATGTGTATCACAAACATGAGCAAGTCGTCAGTAAAATGAAGTAAACATTGACAAGTTTCCTCATACTTATCATACTTCTATAGCACAGGGGCACATCTGATTAGTAGGCATTGTTTGTTAGCAATCTGCATTACACCACTTATGTGGACTATGCAGCATTTAGGGTGTCATGTGTGAACAGGGCTGCGCCAGAAGTCTGGCATATTTTCAGCCCGACATCAGGCACAGCCCCGTTAGTGTAATGCCTCCGTACGCCAGTATCAGGTGCACTACAGAGCGCAAGTGGCACTTTGTAATGCGCCTGATTTTGGGGTGTGTGCAGGAGGCGGGGCGCACTAGAACCGTACCAACCTATACAGCAATTCTGGAACAGGTATACCAATTTCAAAGTGGTATATCTGAGCCAGAAATGTCATGTTAGTGCTAGAATACTCCTGATTTATGATCCGCTGTAGATACTAAGCTCTGTAAAGTAATCAACACGATAGAGGATAATATGTTATTACAAAGGGATCTGGATAAGTTGGAGGCCTGGGCAGGGAAATGGCAGATGAGGTTTAACACTGATAAATGCAAGGTTATGCACATGGGGAAGAGAAATCCATTACATGATTACATGTTAAATGGAAAAACACTGGGTAAAAGTGACATGGAGAAGGACTTGGGAATCCTGGTGGACAGTTTAAAATTAATTGTAGCAGCCCGTGTCAGGCAGCAGCAGCCAAAGCAAATAGGATCATGGGGTGCATTAAAAGGGGCATAGATGCCATGATAGAACATTATTCTCCCATTATACAATCCCCCTGGTTAGACCACCATGGAATATTGTGTACAGTTTTGGGCACCAGTGCACAGGAAAGACATTGTAGAGCTTGAACAGGTACAAAGGCGGGCAACAAAAATAATAAAAGGACTGGGTGGACTACAGTACACAGAAAGATTTGGGAAGATTAGGGTTATTTAGTTTAGAGAAAAGAAGGCTTCGGGGGGACATAATGAATATGTTTAAATACATCAAAGGGCAATATAGAGATCTCTCCAAGATTTATTTATACATAGGGCTGTATCTAGAACAAGGGGGGGGATCCTTTACGTCTTGAGGAACGAAAGTTTCTACATAAACATAGAAAGGGATTTCTTTAAATGTAAAAAGCATGAGACTATGGAATTCTCTGCCAGAGGGACTGGTCATGGTGAATTCAATAACCGAGTTCAAAAAGGGTTTGATGCATTTCTGGAGCGTAATAATATAACAAGTTATAGTGACTAGGATTCAGGAGGGGTCATTGATCCAGGGATTTTTCTGATTGCCAGATTGGAGTCAGGAAGGACTTTTTCCCTAAAATGAGGACACTTGGCTTCTACCTCATTGGGTTTTTGCCTTCCTCTGGATCAACACCTTAGCACAACAGGCTGAACTAGATGGACGACTTGTCTTTTTTTAGCCTTACAAACTATGAAACTATTATAATGCGCATGAAATTTGGTGTTTAACTCCTTAACGACCACCCCCCGACTTTAGATGTCGGCTGGTGCGGGTCGCTCGTCTGCAGCGACGTCTTTAGACGTCGCTGCAGACATCGGAGTTTGCGGCGCCCGGTGCCACAATTGTGCTGGGATTGGGGCTGTACTACACAGCCCCAATCCCAGAGCATCCCTTGCGAGCACCGGGTAGCGGAAGAAACCTCCGCAACCCGGTGCTTTAACCCTTTGATTGCAGCGGTGCCTTTCCGCAGCGCAACCAAAGGGTTCCCCTGCTCTGTCGGGTGATCGGAATACCCGGTGAACTGATAGAGCCCGAGGAACGGCTGCACAGTCAGCCCTGGGGACCTAGAGTGGCCCCAGAGCTGTCTGTGTATGAAGCCAGTGACCTGGACACACTGTGTGCTGTCCAGATCACTGCCTGTGTCAAACGGACACAGATTAGAATGTATTAGCATATATGAATATGCTAACACATTACTAAGTGTAAAAAAATTTTTAAAAAAAAATGTTAAACAGTTCTCCCTTCATGGGAGTAAAAAAAAAGTAAAACAAAAACATAAAAATTGTAAAAAAAAGAATAAAAAAATAAAGAATAAAATAAAAATAAATATTTAATAAAAAATAATTGTGCATAAATTACATGCACAAAAAAACCTACACATATAATAACCTGTAGAATTAATCTAGCAAGTTATTAAGTGTGAAATGTGAATGGTGTAAAAAAATACTGCAATTATTTATAAGTGAACTTAAACTATTCCCCCATAAAGTACAACTTGTCTCGAATAAAACGAGGCCTCATACAACTGCGTCATTGAAAAAATAAAAAAAGTTACAACTGTTGAAACGCAAGGAGGCAAAAACTAAAAAAAGGGTTCTGGTCATTAACTACTTTTCAGGCGTTCGGCTTAAGGGGTTAAAGGCCAAATTTCATACATGCCGACCTTAGTGTTTCTCCACTATAAAGTAGACAATGTTATTTATAATTGCCTTGTTTATGGAAGGGAAATGCACCATCTTGGAAATCACTTTATAAAAGTCCCTTTTTTGAAAGTTGAGCAATAATTTTGCTTCTCCTTAACCTGATGGGACAATAAATTGTAGTGTACTGCACTCAGCTACATTAAGAGAGTGTTTTATTGATAAGTAGCAGCAGGGAAAGAATCACAACAGCAGCTGTTGGGAACAGTGTGGCTATCACTATGGTGCTGTGGGAAAAAACATCTTAATGCGTCTGTTCAAGACACAGGATCTGTTCAAGATCTCAGAAGGTACGTGCTGCCAGTACCGCAGAGGAGACATAAAAGTATTTTATAATGTGCAATGCAATAGAAGAAGTAAAAGTACAAGCAGTTTAGAGTTGCTGGCACCATGTCAAGGAGTCCATCATGCCATCATATATAGAATTTGCTTCAGGATCATTTTTTATGTGCCTCAACTGATTACAACTGTTGCTTCAGTTTCTAACATCAGGTTTTTGTCTGTTTACTTCAGAAATATCTTCTATGCCACGTGTATATGTCTGTTCTTCTTAGAAATATCTTCTATGCCATGCGTATATGCAGAACCGTCTTAACAGCATTATGGGCCTTGGACAGAGCTGTGCACTGGGCCCCTAACCAACACAACCATTCACAGGAACAAATATATATATTATCGATAACAAACTTATTACCTACAACACCACTGTATAGAGACCAGATAGTGGTCAGACACCAGCTAAGGTCACATCACATGGCAAAGGTTACAGCACTGATCCAACAAATTAGCAAAATAACCGGAGACATCAAGGGAATCACAGGAGACATCTTCTCTGATGAGTCGTTCTTTTTCCCTTTCCTTCTCCATCTGACCCAGATCGCCATGACGACTTCTACTGGCCACAACGTGTCCCTGCAGAATGCACAAACATCTTAGACTTCTCACTTTATCAGCACTTCTCTACCTAGGTATATATACCCCCTGTAGCAAGATATACAGCCCCTGTAGGCAGGTATACAGTCTTCTGTTGATAGGAAGGTATATATGCCCCCTGTAGATAGGTAACCAGACCCCTGTGGGTAGGTATATATGCCCCCTGTGAGTAGGTATATAGCCCCCTGTAGGTAGGTATACAGCCACCTGTAGATTGGTATATAGCTCCCTGTACTGTAGGTAGGTACACAGCCCCTTATAGGTAGGTATGCAGTCCCCTGTAGGTATATAGCCCCCTGTAGGTAGGTACACAGTCCTCTGTGAGTAGGTACACTGTCCCCTATAGGTACTGGTAGGTATACAGCCTCCTGTAGGTATACAGCCTCCTATAGGTAGGTATACAGACGCCTGTAGGTATATATAGCTTCCTGTAGGTAGAAAACCCACAGTAAGAGATCCACAATAATGGAGAAATCTCAAAATCAAAATACACTTGCAACTCAACCAAATACAAAAAAACAAAGCGTATTTAAAACATAACTTTTACTATTACCTGGTTAAAAAATGAGCACAAATATGAAAAGTAACTGATCTTACCAGAAGGAGTTTCCAGGATGAGCCGCGTGACGTCATTATTTTGCCTACGCCAGAACGTTGCTCTTGGATTTTCCTAGCCCATAAGCTTATAGGCTAGTGGCCTAGAAGATATAGTGGAGCATAAGGCGTGATCTCGCTTCTTCCTACAGTTGTGCCACCTGGACCTGCCACACAGGCCGAGTTACACCACTGGGAAGGTTAGGCGTCTGCCCGGGAGGGCCCCCTGTGCTCAAGAGGCCCCCGGCCCCCTGGCCTACCCTGACCAATGGAAAAGACGATCCTGCATATATGTTTGTTCTTAGAAATATCTTCTATGCCATGTTTATATGTCTGTTCTTCTTAGAAATATATTATATGTTATGTGTATATGTCTGTTCTTCTCAGAAATATCTTCTATACCATGTGGATATATGTCTGTTTTTAGAAATATCTTCTATGCCATGTGTATATGTCTGTTCTTATCAGAAATATCTTCTATGCCATGCGTATAAAGTGGATTGCAAAAGTATCCACATCCCTTAAACTGTTCCTTATTTTTAAATGTTACAACCACAAACTCAAATGTATTTTATTGATCTTTTATGTGATAAAGCAACACAAGGCAGCAAGTCTTTTTGAAGTGTAAGTGATATGAGCTTTTCTAAATATTTGAAATTAAAAAGCTGAAAAGTGTGGTGTGCATATGTATTCAGCCCCCTGTACTCTGATACCCCTAAATAAAATCCAGTGTGACCAATTGCCTTTAGAAGTCACCTAATTAGTAAATAGAGTACATCTGTATGTAATTTATTCTCAGTATAACTACAGCTGTTTTGTGAAGGCCTCAGAGGTTTGTTAAAGAACATTAGTGAGCAAACAACATCATAAAAACCAAGAACTACACCAGACAGCTCAGGGAAAAAGGGTAAAGGGGGGCAAAGAGAAGTTCGGGGTTTATTTTTTAAAAACCCTACCCCAAAACACTGCGATCTCCGGAACACTATTTAACAAATCATCCGAAAACGGAAGGATTATGACACAACTGCAAACCTCCCAAGAAACACCCCATCCCATGAAAAACTGACGTCCAGACTAGGAAAGCTTTTAATTAAAAAAGCAGCCAAAAGGTCTAAGGTCACTTTTGGGGGGAGCTGCAGAGATCCACAGCTCAGGGTGAGAATCGGTACGGGGCTACTTAACGGAAGAAAAGGTAGTGGATCCGTTGAAACACCGCAAGGGGTTTTTCCCCCAGAGCCCCGCCGCAAAGTGGGAGGACTTGCTAGGGCGGGAAACTAAAGGGCCCTTTTTCCACGGAGGATTGCTTTCGGGCGACCAAAGGGAAAAGCTTGGTACGGGAACCCGGAGACTGGGGCTTTTAAGGTTGGGGACAGGGTAAGGTCAGGCAAAGGCGGAAAGGGTTTCATGGTCGTGGGACGGTAAAAGGGGGGTAGGGTACACAGGAATCACAAGAAAAGGAAAATGCTTTCTCAAAAGGCCCAAAGGGGAAACAAAAATTCTGGGCAAAACCCTGCCGGGGGAGCCTTTAATATGGGTCACAGCCAGCAACTGGAAATTTTCCCCGGGCACCCTGGCCCTTTAAATCTGAAAAGTGGGCCCCCCGGGCACCCGGGGGGAGGGGAACGTCGCTTTTGGGCCGGGGCACAGGACACCCCCGGAGTCGGGGGAAGCGGTCGGGTGAGAAATCCCCCCTTTCCGGGGGACGAGAGCCCCCCCGGGCCCCGGCGCACGGACCGGGGCCACCCCCCCACGGTCCCGGGAGAGGGGGTCGGGGAACAGAGGCCCCTCACCCCGCCCAAACCCCGGGTTTTGCCCGCTGTCCGTGACGAAACCCCCCTTTTGGGCCTCCCCCTTTTTTCCCACCCGGAGGAACCTTCCGAACTAGCTCCCCTCAAGAATGTTGCCCCTCCTTTTCCCATAAACCCTTTCCCGGGCCCCAAAAACCTCCTCCAATCGATGAGAAAATACATTTTCCCCCCCTTTGGGACCCCTTTCCCATATCCAGGATCTCCTTTACCCAAAAAACTTGGGCATCCGCCTCAGGAGGAGGGGGGGCTGCCCTCCGAAAAAAGGGTTTCAAGACCAGGGTTTTGAAAAAAGGGAAATGGGGGGGATTCGGGAATGCAAAGGGAACGGGAGCGGGGGTTTTTTTATGGCCACTGATTTAAATCCCCCTAAGCACTTCAATGGTCCAACATAGTGGGGCCCCATTTAAAATAACTTGGGGTTTTTTTAAAGGGCCGAATTTTTTGGCCCGGGACAACCACATTTTTATCGCCTGGAAAAAAAAACGGGTTGGGGGGCCCCCTTATTTTTACTGCCGGCCAACCTTTTTGGGCGTGCTGAAGGCATGGGGGGGAGTGACTGGGGGGAAAAGGGCCCCAAAAAGGGCCCTTCATGTCGGACCAACCTTCTCCCGCAGGAAACTTCGGCCCTGGGATCTAGTGGAAAAGGTGGGCGGGGGGGGCAGGCTGTACAAAAATATAAAGGGAAAGGCACCCTGGATTCAGAACAAAGGGAATTATAAAAAAATTCCCCCCCCCGGAAGGAAAATTGGCCCATCTTTTCTAAACTGCCGAAACAAAATGGCGCAAGTAGTTCCCCGGGACCTGGTTGCCCCTTTTTAATTTTTATAATTATTAAATTTTTTTAAAAAGCACCATTGATTCCGGGGTTTTTGTAAAAATTGGGAGGTTTACATACATTACATAAGTAAAAAAGGGAAGTACAGTGAAAAGGGAACTGAAAATTGGAAACGACAGAGGAGAGAGGACCTCCCCCGCGGGGGGTTTTACAATCAAAAAAGGAGGGGGGGAAAAAGAAAAGAGGAGAGGGGCGGCATTTTTGGGAAAATGTAGTGACAAGTTTAGTAAAGGGTTTATAGGCAAGCCTGAAAAAGGGGTTTTCCCGGGTTGTTTTTAAAAGCTGGGAAAAGGGGAGGAGATTCAAAAGTGTTGGGGCAGTGATTTCCCCAAAGTGTGGTTGAAGAAAGGGGGAAAAGGCTTGGGGGAACCGGTTTTTTGTGGGGACTCATAAGGGAGAGAAAGGGGAGAAGTTCCGTGAGGAGGGGAGATGCGTGAGGGAGATTTTTTGGGAAATTAAAGGGCAAAAAGAGGGAGGGGAGAGGTCATAGGGGGCCTTTTTAGGTTAGGGGTTAAAGCTTGAAATAACCCGCTGGCAAGGGAAAGCCATGAAGGGTTGGGAAAAAGGGAGAAGCAGGGGAAATACGGGGAAGAGTGGATAAAGGGGCACAATTTAAAGGGATTTTGGGAGGGAGCAAAGGGGGTTTTAGCGGGGAGGCCACTGAGAAAAATTTTTCCCGAAATCTAAGGCGGAAAATAAAAAGGGGCTTTAAACCAAAGCATTTTTTAGGGGCCATAGTTGGGGAATGAGCGGATGCGAGAGATGTTTTTCAGGTGGAGGCGGCAGGCAGAGGTGAGGGTTTGGATGTGTGGTTTGAAAGATAAGCAGAGTCTGGGATTAGCCCAAGCAGCGACTTGCAGACGGTGAGAGTGTAAGAGTGTAATAAGAGATCAGGGCAGGGTAGAGTTGGATGGGGAAAGATGATGATTCTGTTTTTCTCCACATTTAGTTTTAGGAGACTATAAGACGAAGGAGGAAATGGAACGACAGACAGTCAGGATCCGGAGAGAAAGAGAAGTGACATCTGAGCCGGAGATGTAGAGTTGGGTATCATCAGCATACAGGTATAATGAAAGCCATGTGAGGCTATGAGCTGACCGAGGCCAAGGGGTGTAGATATGAAGAGTAGTGGGCCCAGGACTGACCCTTGGGGACACCGACAGAAGAGGCCAGTGGAGGAGGTGGAGCGAGAATGAAAACCCGCTGAAGTCCGATCAGTGAGGTACAGGAGATCCAGGAAAAGCCAAGTCTTGTGATGCCGAGGGAGGAGAGTATTTGTAGCGGGAGGGAATGGTCGACAGTGTCCAAAGCAAGGACAGTCTAAGAGGAGGAACACAGATAGTGGCATGAGGCTTTAGCATACTAGGTCATTAGTGACTTTGGTTAGGGCGGTTTTCGGTAGAGTGGTGGGGGTCAAAACCAGATTGTAGTGGGTCAAGAGGAGAGGTGGGAGGACAAGCTGAAGATAATGGGTCTGCTCAAAAGGAGTTTGGAGCAAAAGGGAGCATGAGATGGGGCGATAGTTGGACAGAGTAAGAGGGTCAAGGTGTTTTTTTAGGATTGGAGTGATAGTAGCATGTTTAAAGGGCGAAGGGAAGAGGCCAGGGGTTATTGATAGGTTGAAGAGATTGGTGAGGGCGGGGATGATAAAAAGCACTGAGGCTGGGATGAGGTGGGTTTGCAGTGGTCAAGACTACAGTAGTGGGGTTGTTTTTGGACAGTAAGGAGGAGAGCTTGTCATGATGACCGTGGGGAAGCAAGTTAAGGGGAAGAGCAGTTTGCAAGGGTAGAGGAGGGTGGTGGGACTGCGGGCTGAAGCTTCTCTGATGGGGTTTTGATCTTCTGGAGGAAGTGAATGGCAAAGTCATCTGCTGAAAGGAGGGATGGGGGGGAGGTGTTGGTGATGGAGAAGTGATTTGAAGTTTTGAATAATTGTCTGGGTTGTGGGACAGGAGAAATATGAGGTGGTGAAATAGTCCTTTTGGCTGACGAGTGCGGACTTAAATGTCTGCAGTGAGTGTTTGTAAAAGGCAAAGTCATCAAGGGAAAGTGAGTTTTCTTCCAGCGGCGTTCGCAGCTCGGGAAGCCCCGCCTCAGCGTTTGGTAAGTCGTGTGCCAGGGTTGTTTGTTTGATTTTTGCGGTTCTGTTGTGTGTGAATGACGACTGAGTCAAGGGCGGTGATGATTTATGTTTAAAAGTGGTGCTGCGTCTGGTCATTGAATGAGAATATGGAAAGAGGCAAGAGAGTCAAGAAGTGTGAGGTTTGGGGTTTTTGTTGATTTCCTGCGGTCTTACTGGAAAATGAGACAGGAGGAGCAGGTGGGGAGGAGAATAGTGGTGAAGGTAAGCAGTGTGGTCGGATATAGGGTTGGAGAGTTAGAGATGTCAGATAGGGGGCAGAGGCGGTGAAGAGAGGTCCAGTGTGTGTCCATCTTTGTGAGTGGTTCCTGGGGTCCACTGAAGGTTAAAGGGAGGAGCAAGAAAGGAGTTTGTTGGAAGCAGAGTGGGGGGGTTGATGGGATGTTAAGTCTCCCATGATGATAGTGGGATGTCGGTGGAAAGAAAGTTGAGAAAGCCGGGAACAAATGGTCAAAAAAGGCAGGGCAGGGACTGGCGGTCGGTAGACAACAGCCACTTGGGGGCCGGAGGGGGCGTAAATGCGGACAGAGTGCACTCAAAGGAAAAGCATGAGGGAAGGCAGAGGGGGAGCGGACAAAGGAGCAGTGTCAGACAGGAGGAGGCCGACACCCCACCATGCTTAGTTTACCAGGACGAGGATTGGTAATTGGGAGGCCGCAAAAAGAGAGTGCGGCAGGGTAGACGGAGTCAGAGGGGGTCAGCCAGGTTTCAGTCAGACCAAGGAAGAGTATGTTGCGTGAGATGAACAAGTCATGAATGTATGAGAGTTTATAACATACAGCCCCGCGCATTCCAAGAGCTCCAAGGAGGGGGGTGGGGGGGAGCACGGGTCAGAGGGATGTTTTATCTGGTTGAAGGGATTAGCGGAATTATTAGTGGTGAGTTCTGTTCAGGGGGGCAGAGACTATGGTGGGAATGTGCTGGGGGGCTCTGGGTTGGGGATTTGTCCCCGGAAGCCAGAAGGAGCAGTGAGTGGGTGAGTAGGTGGCAGTAGGATAGACTGAAAGTTTGGCAGGGTTTGTTTGGTGCGGGGGGTTTTAAACAGAGAGGAAGGGTTGGTGGCGGCAGACAGGTGTGAGATAGAATGCAGGGGAATGAAGTTCATGTCCAGCAGGGATTTGGGATAACAGTAAGTGTGAGGAAGTGGAGATAGCGATGATGAGGAAAAGAAACATAGTGTTAATCACAGTTGGACAAGTTAGATTCGGGCTGGGACAGTTGATGGAAGCGCTCTCTGGCTGGACAGTTGATGGAGGTGCTCTCGGGCTGGGACAGTTGATGGAGGCGCTCTCTGCTGGGACAGTTGATGGAGGCGCTCTCTGGCTGGACAGTTGATGGAGGCGCTCTCGGCTGGGACAGATGATGGAGGGCTCTCTGGCTGGGACGGTGATGGAGGGCCCCTCTGGCTGGGACAGTTGAGGAGGCCCTCTAGCTGGGGCAGTTGATGGAGCGCTCTCTAGCTGGGGCAGTTGATGGAGGGCCCCTCTGCTGGGCAGTTGATGAGGCGCTCTCTGGCTGGGACAGTTGATGGAGGCAGCCCTCTGGCTGGGACGGGTGATGGGGGCAGTCTCGGCGGGGACAGTTGATGGAGGCGTCTCGGCTGGGACAGTTATGGACGCCTCCTGGCGGGGACAGTTGATGGGGGGCGCTCTCTGCTGGGACAGTTGATGGAGGCGCTCCTAGCGGGACAGTTGATGGAGGCGCTCTCTGGCTGGGACCATTTGATGGAAGCGCTCTCTGGCTGGGACAGAATGAGCACTCTCGGGCTGGGACAGATGATGAAGGCACTCTCTGGCTGGGACAGTTGATGGAAGCGCTCTCTGGCTGGGACAGATGATGGAAGCGCTCTCTGGCTGGGACAGTTGATGGAGGCGCTCTCTGGCTGGGACAGTTGATGGAAGCGCTCTCTGGCTGGGACAGTTGATGGAGGCGCTCTCTGGCTGGGACAGTTGATGGAGGCGCTCTCTGGCTGGGACAGTTGATGGAGGCGCTCTCTGGCTGGGACAGTTGATGGAGGCGCTCTCTGGCTGGGACAGTTGATGGAGGCGCTCTCTGGCGGGGCGAGGTGAGCGAGGCGCTCTCTGGCGGACGGGTTGATGAGGCCGCTCTCTAGCTGGGCAGCTGATGGAGGCGCTCTCTGGCTGGGACAATTGATGGAGGCGCTCTCTGGCTGGGACAGTTGATGGAGGCGCTCCGTGGCTGGGACAGTTGATGGAGGCGCTCACTGGCTAGGACAGTTGGAGGCGCTCACGGGGTGGGTCAGTTGTTGGTGTAATTTTTTTTTTTTTTTTTTAATCTGCAACTTTGTTGGAACAGATGTATGAGACAGGTGTATGAGACAGAGTCTGCCTGGAATGCAGAGTCTGCTGTGGAGTGTCTGTTTTTTTTTCAGGGGACTTGCGGCGGGAGGGAAATTGCAGCTTTATGATTAGAGACCAGGCACTATGTTAACAGGGCTGGCGAGTATAGGATTAACCGTGGGCCAAGCGTGCTGGGGGCCCAGACTGAAAGCCGATGTGCTGCCAGCAGACCCAAACACTCAGAAACTTAAGAAGGCACAAGCCATCAAGATCGCAGTCACAGCAGCTGCTCAACTTCCAAGTGCGAAGACAAGCAAAGTGAAGCTGTACAGAGCAAGACTGTGATGGGACCAACAGCTTCAGTCAGTTTTCCCAACTGGCCCCCAGGTCAAAAGTGTTAGGCTGCCAGGTGCTAGAAAGGTAAGGATTAGTGCAGTCCACAAGCCTTAAACCCAGAGACCAGAGATAGCAAATGAGCTCCTGGAAAGTCTGTGTTCAGAGCTGCAGGCACCATAGGGCGGAGTGCAGATCCCAAAGATGGAGTGTTACCTATGCTGGCTGCACTTTACTGTAGGCCGCAGATACAGAGCAGATGGATCTTTAGTTTCTGAAATGTGTAGTTGGTCACCGGAGGGCTCAAAACTGATGAACCAGTGCTTGAAGGACATAGGCCTCTGTGTACCTGAGACCTAAATGCATCATTAAGCCCTGTCCATCCCGCTATGATTTTAGCTCAGTTAAAGCACTTTTTTGCCAACTTTTGTGTCCCCCTATGTAATTTAGTCCTCCTCTCCCCAGTGCAGCTGAAGCAGTAGACCCTTTCCACCTGGCCGTTAGTCTGGGGGTTATAGGCCGAGGAGAAATCGAGCTTCACCTGTAGTTGAGAACAGAGGGCCCGCCAGAATTTGGAGACGAACTGGACACCACGATCAGAGACAATTTGCAGGGGATCGGTCTCTGATCGTGTAATTTCCTTCCGCCGGCGAGAACGTTTTGGAAAAGAAGCCACAAATGAACTGCCGGTAATAATTGCATAACCCTAGAAAGCGTTGTATGGCCCGAAGACCGATAGGGCGCGGCCATTGTAAGACCACAGACAGCTTTGCTGGGTCCATCCACAGGCCCTGGTCAGAGATGATGTAGCCCAGAAATGGCAGCTAAATAGGTGAAAGATCACTTTTCCCCCAAATTGACGTACAGGCGGTTAAAAACGGGGCACCTCAAACCTGGCGGACGTGACGCGGGGAGTCCTCCAGAAACGGGTGAATATACCAAGATGGTTGTCCAGGTATACCACAACACAAGTATTTTAGGAAGATCCCTGAAGATGTCGTTCACGAACTTCTGGAAGACGGCTGGGGCGTTACACAGGCAAAACGGCATGACCAAGTATTCAAAGTGCCCATCCCTGTTCCTAAAGGCCGTCTTCCACTCATCGCCCTTATGGATACGGATCAGGTTATAGGCCCCCCTCAAGTCCAACTTGGAGAAGATCTTTGCACCACGTAGGTGATCATAGAGCTCTGTAATCAACGGCAGACGGTACCGGTTCTTCACCGTGATCTTATTAAGTCCCCGATAGTCGATGCAGGGCCGTAAGGAAACGTCCTTCTTTTCCACAAAGAAGAATCCCGCACCTGCGGCAGAGGAGGATTTTCGTATGAACCCCTTCTGGAGATTTTCTCGGATATACTCAGACCAAAGGCTTGTGTCCCCGGGAACGGACAAGGAGTAGACTCTACCCGGGGAGGAATGGTAACCCTGGCAGTAGGTCGATCGGACTATCATATCGGCGATGAGGAGGAAGGATCTCTGTTTCTTTTTCGGAAAAGACATTGGCGAACTCCTGGTATTCAGCGGGTAGGCTAGGAAATGGTTCGTGGGGAATCGCATGAGAGCCGGTAAGCACTGGGCGAGATGCCACCAGACAACTGCTCAGGCAGTTAGGACCCCAGCGAATGACTTCTCCCGACGTCCAGTCTAGAGTAGGAGAGTGGAGTCGCAGCCACGGAAGCCCGAGGGAACCATCGAAGAGGAGCGCGGTAACACGTAGAACGAGATCTTCTCCTCATGCAGGACTCCCACATGGAGAGACAGCGGCTTGGTGACGAACTGTATAATGTCGCTTAGCAGCTCACCGCTGACCGAGGAGATCACCAGCGGCTTTTCCAGGCGGACAACAGGGAGGCGATACTGCGACACTAAGGAGCGGTGGATAAAGTTCCCAGCCGAGCCAGAGTCCAGAAAGGCGGAGACCCGAAACGTGAGTCCAGCCTCGGTCAATATCTCTACCGACATTTTCAGGCGTGCAGAGGAGGAATCTGCACCTAGGGACGCCTCTCCCACGGACCCTAGGTGCGGAAGTTTCCCGAACGTTTGGGACGTTGGGGACAATTCCTCCGGAGGTGCTCAGGGCTGCCGCAGTATAGGCACAGGTTGCATAGCCGACGTCGGGCCAATTCTTCTCAGAGAGTTGAGCCTGGTCGACCTGCATGGGTTCCTCAGTGGGAAGTGGTGTTGGCTGCATTGGCTGCCTCTGGAATACTGGAGCCAGGCGTGGAAACTGGCGTGGCCGTGCTACCTCACGTTCTTGCCGAAGCTCTTCTCATCTTTCGGCGAAACGTACCTCAATGCGGGTGGCCAGCAGAATTAACTCGCTGAGGGAGAACTGGATGTCTCTTGCGGCCAGCACATCCTTAATCCTGCTAGAGAAGCCCCTTTTAAAGGTGGCACACAAGGCGGCCTCGTTCCAGGATAACTCTGAGGCTAAGGTGCGGAACTGCACCGCGTAGTCTCCCACAGACGAGTCACCTTGGCACAGGGTTAGAAGAGCCGTTTCGGCGGAGGACATCCGGGCTGGTTCCTCGAAAACATCTGGGAACTCCTGGAGGAAGGTCTGTAGATCCGCCGTCACGGGATCGTTCCGATCCCTGGGGTGTGGGACATGCCAAGGCCTTCCCAGAAAGCAAGCTGATCACGAAAGCCACCTTTGAAAGCTCCGTGAGAAACTGGTCCACCATTAATTCAATGTGCATAGAGCACTGGGTGATTAAACCTCGGCCTTGCTTGGAGTCTCCTTCAAACTTTGACGGTAGTGGCAACCGGAGCTTGGGACCCACAAGTCGCAGGCAGGGCAGCTGGAGGCGGTGTATCCACAGGTGGAGATGGCGGCCGCTGTTGGTTCGCCAGGAGTTGCTGCAAAAGGATGGTTAGCTGGTCCAACTGCTGTGCCTGTTGCGTGATCTGTCGCGACTGCTGCACAACAACTGCTGCAAGGTCCGTTTCGCCAGGCAGAGGCACCTTGGCGGGATCCATGGCCTGATCTTACTGTAACGGTAGCAGTAGTGGATCCGCTGGACCACCGCAAGCGATGGTGAAAGCCCACACCAGGGAGCGGAGTCTAAGTAGAACCCGGTTTTCACCAAAGCCCTCCGCAAGGCGGGATGGACTTGCTGCGGCGGGAAACTACCAGGTTGCTTCCACTGACGGGACTTGCTTGCGGTGGCGACCAAGGGTAAGCGTGGTACAGAATCGTGAGACGTAGGCGTAGTCGGGGACAGGCGGTAGGTCAGGGCAGGCGGCAGAGGTTCGTGGTCGTAGGACGGTAGCAAGGCGGTACGGTACACAGGAATCACAAGACAAGATAATACGCTTTCTCAGTAGGCTCCAAGGGCACTAAAGATCCGGCAGAGGACTGCCGGAGGAGGAGCCATTATATAGGGTTAGCGGCCGGCAACTGGTAATTACCGCGCTCTGGCCCTTTATATCTGAGAAAGCCGGCGCGCGCGCACGGAGTCAGGAGGGTGATCGGGTGAGTATCTCCCCTCCGGGGGATGAGTGCGCCCATGGCCCGGTGCATGGACCGCGGGGCCACTCGCCCCCGGTACCGGAGAGAGGGTCGGGAAACGGACGTGCCCGCAGCCTGTGACAGCTACTATAAGTCCTGTACTCCACACATTTTAAATTTATGGAAGAGTGGCAAGAAGAAAGCCATTTGTTAAAGCCAATAGTGTACATCCCCTTGAACACACCATCTCCTCTGTAAGCATGGTGGTGGCAGCATCATGCTGTGGAGATGCTTTTCTTCAGCAGGGACTGGGAGGTTAGAGTTGATGGGACGATGAAGGGTGTTAAACTGGGCAATCCTGTAGGAAAAAACTGTTCGATGCTGCAAAAGACTTGTGGCTGAGGCATAGGTTCACCTTCCAGCAGGACAACGACCCTTAACATACAGTCAAATCTACGATGGAATGGTTTATATCAAAGCATATTCATGTGCTTTAATGGCCCACTCAAAGTCCAGATCTAAATCCCATTGTGAATCTGTACCAAGACTTAAAAATTCAAAAGTTCACAAATGTTTGCCAACTAATCTGACTGGCCTATAGATATTTTGCATAGAAGAATGGACAAAAATTCCAGCCTCTAGATGTGCAAAGTTGGTAGAGACATACCCCAACTGACTGCAGCTGTCATTGCAGCTCAAGTCCTACAAAGTATTTACTTAGGGGGGCTGAATACACATGCATGTCACACTTTTCAGTTTTTTAATTTGCAAGAATTTGGAAAAGCAAGTATCATTTTCTTTACACTTCAAAAATACTTGTTACTTTGTGTTGCACTGAAAATATCAATAACATACGTTTCTGTTTGCGGCTGCAAACATTTAAAAGTGAGGAACAGTTCAGATGGTATGAATAGTTTTGCAACCGACTGTATGTCTGTTCTTCTCAGAAATATCATCTATGCCATGCCTATATGTCTGTTCTTCTTAGAAATATTCTATGTCATGCATATCTGTCTGCTCTTCTTATAAATATCTTCTATGCCATGTGTGAATGTCTTTTTTTTAGTCAGAAATATCTTCTATTCCACGCGTATGTGTCTGTTTTTCTCAGAAATATCTTCTATGCCATACATATATATTTGCTCTTCTTAGAAATATATTTTATGCTATGCGTATATGTCTATTCACATCAGAAATATCTTCTGTAAGGTAGATATGATGGTGCCGCACACTTAGGTAGGGTGTGGGTGCACAGTGGAAAAGCCAAAAGGCTTAAAATCCATTCCATTCCAATCCAGGCTTGAAATTCACGGCACACCTTGTGATATTGCAGAAAAGACGATTTTATTCACAATGCTTTAAACGCGATTTAAAGGTTTTTTTTCATCACATGCTCTTGCAGACTTGAGCTGTTTCTCTGTCTTACAGCTTCAAATACAGGGGTGTGTCTCTCCTCTCAGTAGGCGTGTTTCTCCTCCCAGTATGCGGCTCTCCTCCCAGTAGGTGTGTCTTTCCTCACTGAAGACTGGTGACGTTATCATTCTGTGTGAGCAGTGTAAGGGAGAGTATGTCACAGCTCTGCAGACCTTCGGCAATGGTCAGTTCTCATGTCTGGAGAGCTGTCACCTTCCTCCACAAGATCCTTGTAACCAGAACACCTGCGCTGCTGTAAGCAGAACACGTTCATTGCTGTAAGCAGTTATACATACAGCCTGAAATGATGAAACAAATGTGAGGAATGCACTCTGCACCCCCCTCTGTCATCAGGCAGGAGGTAGAGGGGAATCAGACTGTTTAAGGCTGTGTTATATGAGAAGAGACAGTGAATCGAGCAGCTAGAGATCCTTCACATGGGGCTGGGAGATGAGCATAGAGGAGCTCAGGCAGCTTTTATTGTACAGATATATCCATCACAGAAAGCTGAGGCAGCTAGTTTCACTTTCATTTTCCACAGCTTACAGGGTAGTAAGCACAGAGTGCAGGCAACCAATCACAGCACAGGGGGTGTGTCCCGTCCAGGGGGTGTGTCTTAACAGGCTGAATTAAATATCAGTCAGCCAATCACATCAAAGGGGTGGGGGCGTGGCCTGACCTCAGGCTGCTGACCTAGGTCTAGACACACAGAGAACTAGCTCATATCTGCTATACTAAATGATGTAGGAAATGCAAACAAATGACAAAAGTGCTTATTTTTACTGTCCCCATCATTACAGATATGATCTTTTTAGCAAGAAAACCCCTTTAAGTCATATTCAGCTCTACATATATAGTAATATACATTATAGAAGTAAAAGAATAATCTCATGGTCCAACGTTTCGGCAAGATCGGCCTTCATCCCATGGGACCTAGAGAGTGGTAACAGGGAGCCTGGAGCAGGAGAGTGGGACTCCCACTTTCTAAGTCCCTTGGGATGAAGGCCGATCTGGCCGAAATGTTGGACCGTGGGATTAACCTGTTGTTTCTATAATGTATACTGCTATATATGGAAAGCTGAATCTCACTTGCATCACGTTTGAAGCATTGTGAATAAAATCACCTTTTCCTGCAATGTCACAAGGTGTGCCATGGATTTTCTACAGATTACAAATATCTTCTGTGCCATGCGTATATGTCTGTTCTTCTCAGAAATATCTTCTATGCCATTTGTATATGTCTGTTATTCTCAGAAATATCTTCTATGCCATTTGTATATGTCTTTTGTTGTCAGAAATATCTTCTATGTCATATTTATATGTCTGTTCTTCTCAGAAGTATCTTCTATGCCATGCGTATATGTCAATTCTCCTCACAAATATCCTCTATGCCATGCATAAATGTGTGTTCTTCGTAGAAATCACTTCTATGCCATGTAGATATGTCTGTTCGTTTTAGAAATATCTTCTATGCCATATGTATATGTCTGTTTTTCTTAGAAAAACCTTCTATTCCATGCATATATGTTATGGGAGCTCAGCTGCTTTGTTTAACAAGGTATTAACCTTTATTTAGCCGCAAACATCATACAGTAAACTAAAATGCCTGGCTTCACTTCAGCCAACAACAAAAAAAGGTATCACAGTTCTTGAAGACCACTCACAGTCTCTGGTTAGCGGTGTTTCTGGGTTCTTTCTCCAACACGCACACAAGGAATATGGCAGCTCCAGGCTCTACGCTGGAGCAGGTATCACCAGCTTAAAAGGGTTCTCTGGAAAAAAAGAAAAATAAATACATAAACTATGTGTCATAAGGAGAAAATGCCTTTAATTACCAAAGTCTGCTAATTTTGTCTAGGGTATAATCATTATAGCAGAGGAAAATGGCCGCCGGGCTCCTTCCTATGTAGAAACCTGTCCTGGAATTCAGAGTACAGCAGTAGAACAGATTCTGAGTTACTTCCTGGTTAGGCTGACTGACATAACCGAGCATGTGTGCTATAGTCAGCCTGACAGACTTATGGTGAGAGGGATTACTCTGCAGTGTAGAAAGGAGACTGTTTCAAATAAAAGTGGGCATATATATGTGTGTATACGTTGCTATCTATCAATAAATGTGGTGTGGATATAGTATATAGAACCTATAGCTTAGCTGGGAGGAAGCGGCTGTTGTGGGACATGAAGTTTTCAAACAGAGCGCCTAGCAACTGTAGCCCTGCCCACTAGCCCAGCAAAGAGGAAGATTCAACATGGCAATATCATGTGATATAACAGCATCTGTAAGAAGTTCACACTGGATTGGTACATAGAATTACAGCTTTTTTTTTTAGAATTCCTCCATTATATGCTCTGATATTTTTGGTTTCTCACACAACCCCTTTAACCACAGTCAGCAATTCCTCTGACTGGGAACCACATCCCCAGAACTCCTAAGTCTCCTGGCTTAAATAGGCTGGCTAAGACCTGGCCGGGATGCCTGGGAGCAGTAATTCCACCCAGCTATCAGACTCCTCCAGTAAAGAACTGTCCCGGACTGACTGCCTGCCAGCAGCCATACTACCTATACAGATAGTGAAGATAGGGAGCTTGGAATTAGTAATAAAAACAGGGGGGGGAGTAAGGAAGGGGTAGCAAAGTTTTAAAAAAGGGATAAAGGAATAAAAAACAAAAATCTCTAAACTGCACAATAGTGAATTGGAGGGTAGAACGAATGGAATTAATGTATTCGTGGAATGCAAAAGGAAACAGAGAACCCCTTCCGACGAAAAATCGTCAAAGTATCTTAACCCAAATGAGACTTTCCTGAAATAAATCAGTATTGTAGAGGTGAATACATTAATTCCATTCATTCTACCCTCCAATTCACTATAGTCCAGATTCTGTTAATTTCCTATACACCCTGGTTCATGTTAAAATCCAGGTCATTCTCTACGCCTTTCTAAACCCACGGCCCCCAACAGTTTTACTCCCCTTTACCTGAAAAAACCCCCCCCCAAAACCAAAAAAATCATTACTTTCCCCCAATTTACACGTGTTAATCGGATTGTACAAGACCCTGCTATCACCGTTTACAGACCATGGCCCAACGCTTTGCATCAAGAGGCTATCCCGCTCATCTCCTTACCACTCAAGAGAGTACCATGAAAAATCACAGTCCAAACTATCACCTAGAATTTTTGTTGCAGAAATACCACCCATTCAGTTCAAAATTTTTTTCATATTATTCGCAAACACTGGCATATCCTTTCCAAATCTTATCCATTCATTCCAGAATTTCAAAACCCGCCACTTCAGTGCTTTAAACGGGACAAAAACCTTAGGGACCATCTGGTTAAGGCTGACCTGGGCTCTAATACATTAGTCAAGAGACAGACATTTTTGAATACCCAAAAGAAAGGTACATTTCCATGTCTCGCATGTGCACAATGCTCTTCCGTTATT
>JAODAL010057686.1:0-22527 GCA_025379985.1 Phyllomedusa bahiana | reverse complement strand
AAAGGTTCCCTTTGGCACCCAGCCACGCTGGGTTTCTCTTGCGGAGACCCGCCCCACGCTCCTGACCCTTGTGTGGGACGGTTTTTCCAAGACAGTTTAATTGAAACCCACGGCCTGGTTTCTCTGGGCACTTTGATCCCAAAACCAGGGGGCCCTTTGGGGGGAAGAACCCTGCACCTTTCCCTGTGGTTTTGAAGAGCGGGGCCCCCGAGCCGGGAGAGCCCCCGTCACCCCAGGACTAAACCCAGCTCCCCCAGGGGAAGCTGTCACAAGATATAGCTTGTGAGCGTCACAGAGATATAGGGGGCCTTGGCCGTGTTATAGTCATGTGTCGGTGGTCAGATGGACTTTTCCGGCCCCAAAAAGATGCAGACAACGCGCATAAAATTTTAGATGAAAAAAAGGGCGGGCCCAGGGAAAAGGGACGGCTTTTCGGGCCCAAAAAAAAATGCCTGCTCGGCTTTTGGTTTTGGGGGGCGGGGAAAGGGGGCCAGGGACGTGGCAAAAACCCATCTGTTTTCCCCCAGAGGGGAAAGGGAAAACTTTTCCCAAAGGGCCCAAAAAGCCTTTGGCAATGCCGACATTCGGGCTTTTGGTTTTGGGAGGTTTTGGGGTTAAAGTGTTTTTTTCTCCCTCTCAAACCGGGGAAGACAAAAGGGGGGCTGCTGAGGGCCCGCTGTACGGTGTGCAGGAGAAGGGGTTTTGGGATTGTGTCTCTGGTGGTGCTGGTGGTACTGGGCGAGGGTTTGGAGGCAAAGCGGGGGGGTGATCCCTGATCTTGCCCTTGAGGGGACAGGGGCCCAAGTGGGGAAAAGTTTGGGTTTGGTTTGGGGGGGGGGGAGGCGGAGACAGAGGGTTGTAGGGGTTGGCCCCCCGGGCCCGTCGGTTGACCTTTTTTGGCCAAGTGTTCCCCATTTCAACTCATGCATTGCGGGCATGTGATGGGAATGTTGGTGGGGGGTTAAACCCACCTAAGGTTTTTTGCCTTATTATGCGTTTACGGCAAAGGGGGGCCCATATGACATCGCTGGGTGAATCGAGGCTTGTTTTCAAGAAGGCCCAGGCTTGAGAGGCCCCTGGACCTTTTTGATGGCGATAAGCGAGGGGGGGGGGTTTTTGGCCCCTGCCCGTGGCTGGCGGAATCATATCAGGGGGACTTCGGGCGACGCCCTCTCCCTTTTTGAGGCGGAACCCTTTTACTGAAACAAACCCCTTTGATTCCCCTTTGTCCAGGGGATGAAGCGTTTGCAAGAAAATTTTGCTGTGAAAAGACTACGTAGGACCCCCGAAAATGTGTCATCTTCATCTAAAAACCAGGTGATTTTCGTCGCCCCCGGACATTCTGCTCCAGGAGCGGGGGCTACAAGCAAGGGGGACTGCAAGGCTTCCCGGCCGCCCGGGATTTTTCCCGTTTTGCCCCGGTTTTCCCTTTTTCCCCTCCTCTGTTGGCATCAGAAAAATGGGCGTCAAAACAGAGAAAAATCATCCTCTTTGGCCCCCTTGTTTTTTTAAAACATCCCTTCTGACCCCAACCGAATTTTGTCTTTAAAAAGAGGTCTTCAAAAAATTGGATTATCCACAGTGGGGGTACACAAGTTGACATTTGGGCGGCTTAATGTTGGACAGTGCTGGGGGATGCTGAGGGACGACTTTTTGGGGGCCCGTGACGGGGATGGCGAGGAGGTAAGGATTGGGGAAAGCGGGTTTTGCATTAACCACGGGAAGGACAGATTGGCGAGCTGTTCGTTACTGAGATTCAAAGGGCCCTGGCCCCAGCGATGACGGGGCCTGAGGACCTGAAAACCGACGATCCGCTGGCTTGCGGTTTTGGGCGCCACCCACTGGAAGGGCACCCTTCTCTCGTCCCTCTACCTCCATGTTACCCCCTTTGTTTGGGTTTAAACCCCAAAAATTTCGCTCCATTTTCAGAAATAAAAAAAATTTGAAAAAGGTATGGAGGGGTTTAATAAAAGGTATTTTTTGGACCTATAAATTCCCCTGTGGTAACTACACAATTCTGGATTAAAATTTTTAACTGCAAGGTGGTTTCCTATCAAAAAAATCTAAAACGGGGCCCAAAATTTGAAAAAAACACTTTATCTGTAATATATTCAGATAAAAAAAGGGAATTTTTTGGCACCTTTTCAATTAAACCTGTGGTGACTAAAAAATTTGGGCAGTATTCCCCTTTTTAAGGGGGAAAGGGGTGCCCCCAATGAACAAAAGCTGTGGTGCCCCCAAAGTAAAAAAACACTATCTTTTTAATGAAATCGGAAAAATAAAAGGTATTTTTGGCACCATCAATTCACCTGGGTAACTACACGATTGCTGGGGTTAAAATTTTAAACTCCCAAGGTGGCTCTAAAACAAATCTGGACTGGGAAAAAAGTGAAAAAAAAAAACACGTATTGTAATGATTCGGAAAATAAAAGCTATTTTTGGTTTTTCCCAATTACCTGGGTGACTACAAAATTGCGCTTTTAAAAATTTTAAGTGCAAGGTGCCTCAATGAACAAATCTGGAGGGGGAAAAAAGTGCAAAAAAACAGTTTTTCCTGTAATGTATTGGATTAATCAAGGTTTTTTTGGCACCTATAACCTGTGGGGACTCAAAAATTGCTGGTTTTCAATTTTAAACTGCAAGGGGGATATATCAACAAAGGTGGAAGGGGCCCAAAATTGAAAATGAAACCTGTCTGAAATTTTATACTGATAATTAAAGGGGAGTTTTGCACCCAACAAAGAGACCTGCAGTTACTAGAAAAGATTTTGTATTCCCAATTTTAAATTCAGGGTGCCAATATACAGGGGGTATTTCAATAGGAAAAAATTTTTAATAATAAAGCTTTTGCAGTGAATGTTTACACTTTAAGTTTTTGGGAACTTTATCCCGTATTCTTTATAGGGCTTGTCTTGTTTTGCCCGTGGGGGGGCCCCCCCTCCCATTCCCCCGTGACTTTTTCAGCGGTAGGGTGCTCCTTTAAAAAATTTTCTACCCCAACTACCCAAAAAACTTCCCAAACTCTTAAAACTAACTAAGTTGTTTTTGGGTCACGCTAACGTTGAGCTTTCTCTGTGAAGAATAGAATAATTTCGCTGAGCTGTTTTGGGCACAAGCAGAGCCCGTCCACTGCCTGAGACGGGAGAACACTGAGGGGGTGAAAAAGGAAGGGCTGTTCCCATGTTTTTAAAACGAGGGCCCTGGGATTTTTCCCCCAAAATCCAAAAATAAATCCCCAGTAAAAGAATCCCCCCCCCCCCCCCACCCCAAACCCCCCCCACACCGCCCTATTCTGTAAATAATTTTGGGGGGCCCCCCCCCCCCCCCCCCCCAAATTTGGGGCAGGAAGCGCCGAAAAATGGGGCAAACTTAATAGATGATGTACAGATTTTTTAACCAAAATTATCGCATGAAACTAAAAATTTGAAACACATAAAAAAATGGTTTCCGATTTCAACTTTTTTCGATAAAAATCGCTTTAAAAACCCGTATTGAGTTCTTGTTAAAACCCTTTTTGCAGAAAGGGAATATTAAAAAAATTTGTTTTGGACATCCCATTTTTCTGGTTAATAAGAGTAACAAGGGCATTTTTTTGACTTTGCACAGAATTTTAAAATTTTGAAAATTTAAATTTTTTTATTATTCAGTTTCCCCTGGTCATCTATAAATTTTTTTCCAAAAAAGAGAAAAAAAAAACTAACCAAAGAGACCGGGAAAACGTGTGGGCTATTGGAATTGACTTCAATCAATTTTCATTGATTTGTTGCTCCCTACTGCTTAGAAGGCAATGTGCAAGCTTAAATTTAGTCCTGCAAATGAAATTCCCCTGTGGGGGTCTAAAGGGAGGGATAAATTTTTTTTGGAAATATGCGGAGCCTTGCCCAAAAATGAAAAAAAAAAAGCCCTTTTTTCCTAAATTTTACACTGTGTTTTATAAATGACTTTTTGGACAAAAATTTATTATACAATATATCTAAATAATAATAAAGTGCAAAAGGGAACACATCGTTTATAAAATATATTAATTACAATATTTGTAAATGCTATTCATATAAAAATCCCAATCTAACTGTTACGGTCGGTAGGGACCCGTGGACCACCGCAAGCGATGGGGGAAAAGCCCACAAAGGGGCGGAACTAAGTAGGCCCGGTGTTCCCCAAAAGCCCCCCACAAAGCGGGGAACTTGCTGCGGGGGGAATCTAGGGTCCTTTCCACTGGCGGGACTTGTTTTGCGGTGGCGCCGGGGGTAGGCGAGGTACAGAATCGGCAATCAGGTCGTAGTCGGGGACAGCAGGAAGGTCGGGCAGCAGCAGAGGTTCGGGGTCAAAACGTAGAAAGGGGCAGGTTCGGTCCAGGGTAAAAAAGACAAGGTTTTCTGGAACGCTTTCTCGATAGGCATGAGCACTTGGGGATCCGGCAAGGCTTCCGGGAAGAGGCCGGATTAAATAGGAACATGCCGGAAATTTCCCAATTACCGGGCACGTCATTTTAAAATTCACATGCCGGCGGGCCGCGCGCCCGGGGGGACAGAGAGGGAACAGGAAGGAGCGAGCTGGGAAAAGTGAACGCCGGCACGACAGGGGGGTGAGCGGCCCCCGGGCCCCTGACGGGGGGGGGAGGGGCTCCGCTCGGGTGGGGGCCTGGCCGCGACCCGGGATGAGGGTCGCGGGGCCTGTGACTGTACCCCCCCCCCCTGGGCCCCCCCCTTTCCCAGAGTGGGGGAAATTTTGGCGATGCTGGGTTCAGGATGTTCTCCCCCGGCTCCCAAGCCCTCTCCTGGGGGCCCCGAACCCTTCCAGTAAACTGAGAATATGTTTTCCCTCTATTTCCCCTCAACCCAAGTTTTCCCTTTGACCTCAAAGACTTTGGAGGCACCAGCCACAGCGAAGGAGGGCGACTTCTGAGAGAAAGGGTTAAGGACCGGGGTTCAGAGTGAGACGGGAAGAGTTGGGAATTCGCATGGTAGGAGGGGCCGTAGTTTGTAGAGACTGAGTTAATACGACTAAAAACTTCAAAGGGTCCCAGGAAGCGGGGGGCCCCAGTTTGTAGGAAGGTCTGAGGCGGACATATTTGGCCAAGGCCCCCCTTGTCACCCACACCTTTGTTATCCGTTTTGGGTCTTCGGCGCTCGGAAGCCGGAGAGAGACGGGCCCGGTCGGGACCAGGGTCTTAAAGTCCGGGCCCAGCATCCACCGTGGGAAAATTCGGATGAGGGTGCTAGAGGAGGGGGGGGGGGGATGAAACCGTATACGATGAGAAGGAGGGGGCCCCCGCGGACTTAAATCTAGGGAGTTATACGAGAATTCCGCCCCATAGCATCATCTTGGGCCCGGCAAGACGAAGTGGCGTAGGTGACCCCAAGACTGGTTGACCCTTTCTACCTGGCCCTTCGCTGAGGGGGGGTAAGCAGAAGGAATTTGAGCTTCACCTGGATTTGGGGAAACAACAAGCCCCCCAAAATTGGAAAAAAACTGACCCCCCGAATCCGAAACGTTTGTGAGGGAGTCCATGAGACGAAAGACTGACAAAGAACATTTTCCGGGCGAAGAGACGGGCGGGCCCAGGAAAGGGGAAAAAGGCCCCATCTTGGAAAAACCAATCTGTGATCCCCCCAAACAATGGTGTGCCAGCGAAAAAGGGAGACGCTTACAAAGTCCATGCAATATAGGCCCAGGGTTGAGTGGGGATGGGTAGGGATGAGTAGGCCTGCGGCTTGTGAGGGGGCGTTTTTTTGGGGGGAAGATTTACAAACTCAACGAAGTCTTGACACCCTTAAGACCCTTGGCCCCAATAGAACGGGATATAAAGAGGAATTTTTTTGGGTGCCGGGATGCCCAGCCCCCAAGGAGCAAAGCCCCCTTTTAAAAAAATACGTCTGCAGAGAGGGGGCTTACAGGTTTTCCCCCGGAGGAACCTTCCAAAGGTCAATGGAGCAGCCAAGATAAGACTTCGTGGGAATTATGTGCTGGGAGTAGTTCTTCCCCCACCCGTCAGGACACGGAGAGGCGTCGGCTTTACGTCTTTTTTTTGCGGCTGGAAGTCGAACCGGAGAAGAAAGCCGACCACCAGCCCGGCATGGGTTTAAGTCCCCTGACCGTCTGGGGGTATTGAAGATTTTTGTGGTCCGAAAGAGGGATGGGGGGTGGCACCTTCCGTAGTAACGCCCTTCCCCCAAAGCAATTGATAGCTAGTAGCTCCCGGTTGCCAAGTGTGTTCCTCTCGGCCGAGGAGAACGTCTTAAAAGAAGTCACAAAGTTTCATCTTTTCCCATGGGCCTTTTTTTTAAGAACTTTTTCTCCGACCCCCAAAAGGGGATCTACTTCAACGAGAAGGGTTTTGCGGGGTCTGCCGCGAAAGGGTTTGATGCTGTGGAGAAGGCAGACTTGAGCTTAGAGAATGCCCTCTTCAGCTTCAGAGGGCCCGCTGCGGGGTTAGGGGTTTTTTGTAAATGCCACTTCGGTGCCAATAGCGTAGAAAGTGGGGAACAAATTGGCGAAGTAGTTACAGAAAAACCCAAAGGGAAAACTGCATGGCTCGCGGCCGACTGGGCGGGCCACTGCAACATGGCTGCAGTTTCCTGGGCCCCTGTTTTGGCCTGGTTTAAAATGATGTATCCCCGAAAAAAGGAAAAACTGGTTGGTGGAAAGGGGATTTCCCTAGCTTGGATACAGATGGTTCTTCCGAGACGCTTCAAACCCCCTGCGAACAGGGTGCGGTGGGTCTCGAGGTCAGGAGATAAACCCCAAATATCATTAGGTAAACCCCCAAAGCAGTGTAGAGAAGATCTCTGAAAAAAATCATTCACGAGCTCCTGGGAAAACGGCAGGGATTACACAGCCCAATGGCAACAAAAAGGTACTAAATGCCCGTCCCCGGGGTTTTAAAAACCGTTTCGATTCATCACCCCTTCGGATTTGGACCAAATTTAGGCCCCCCTCAACCATTTGGAAGATCCCTTCACCCCGCAGACGGGCAAAGGCCTGTGATCAACGGCAAGGGGGGCCGTTTTTTTACTGTGATTTTGTTCAGGACCCCCGGGAGTCTATGCAGGGCCGTAAGGAACCGTCCTTTTTTTTCGAAAAAGAAACCCCCCACCCCGGGAGAAGAGGATTCAAATGAAACCCCTTTTGGAGATTTCCCCGGACTTACTCCGACATGGGTTGTGTCCTGGAACCAATAAGGGGTAGACTCGCCCCCGGGGGACTGGTGCCAGGGGAATAAGGGCAATGGGCAGTGTAAGGAGAGCGGAGGAAACTTGGTTGTTTTTTAAGGGGAAACACAGCCCCTACTCCAGAACTCGGCGGCAGACCACAGCGGTTCACGAAGGGTCGAGGGGGCGGAAAAAGGATGGGCGAGGGCCACCAAACAACCGCCCCCGACAGTTGGGACCCCCCAAGAGTTACTTCTCCCGACGTCCCGTCCCGGTAGGGGGAGTGGGGCCCAGCAATGGAAGTCCGAGGAGGACCGCCCACGAGGACGAGGCAACACCCTAGAAGAGTCTCCTCCCTTTTGTGCGCCCCCCCGGGAGGGCAGTGCTTGGTGGCCAACTGGATGGGGCGCTAAACAGCCCCCGCTGACAGAGAGTAACGAGCGGTTTCTCCAGGCGGGACCACCGGGAAAACGATACTGTCTCACCAAGAATGATTTAAAAGGCCCCGGCTGAGCCCGAATCCCGAAAACGAAACTTGGAATGAGATTCCAGCTTCAGACACAAACCTTAGGAAAACGCAGGCGTGGAGAGTAGGAGTTTGCACCTAGGAGTGCCCCCCCCGTAGAACCTGGGGCGGGATTTCCCGATGCTTGGGACACTTTGGGACAACTCCTTTGGAAATTTTTCTGAGCTGCCACAGTAGAGGGACAAATTCCTTTGCGACGCTGGGCCCTCTTGCTCAGTGAACGAACCGGTCCAAACTGCATGGGCTCCCCCGGTGGGTTTGGCGATTGGGCCGCAGGAGGGCTCTGGAACCCGGTTCCAGGCGAGGAAACCGGCGAGGGTTGGGGTAGCTGCGTCTTCCGAAATTCCTCTTCCCATTCAATGAAGGCACACAATGGGGTAGCTAAACCCGGGTCAAGTCACTGGGGGGAAAATGGGATGTCTCTACGGCCCGAGTCCTTAACTCGGCTTGAGAGCCCTTTCTTGAAGGTGGCACACAGAGCGGCCTCGTTCCATGACAGTTCTGAGGCTAAAGTGCGGAATTGCACCGCGTAGTCTCCCACAGACAGATCCCCCTGGCGTAGGTTTAGGAGGGCTGTCTCAGTGGAGGATGCACGGGCTGGTTCCTCGAACACACTGCGGAACTCACTGAGGAACGACTGCAGGCCCGCCGTCACCGAATCGTTCCTGTCCCACAGAGGTGTAGCCCATGCCAGGGCCTTCCCGGAGAGCAGGCTGACCACGAAAGCCACTTTCGCACGTTCGGACAGGAACTGATCGGCCATCAGCTCCACGTGCATAGAACATTGGGTGATGAACCCCCTGCAGAGTTTCGGGTCTCCGTTGTACTTGGTCGGGAGCGACAGCCGAAGCTTGGGACCCCCTAGAGCCACAGGAACCGCTGAGGCAGGGACAACACACAGGATATGGTGAAGGTTGCTGCTGCTGGGCGGTGACGAGTTGCTGCAACATGGTGGAAAGCTGGTTCAGTTGCTGCGCCTGTTGACCTAGTTGCTGAGACTGGCGGGCAACAACGGTCGTCAGATCTGCCAGGCTGGGTAACGGCACCTTGGCGGGATCCATGGCCGGATCTTACTGTCACGGTCTGGTAGTGGATCCACTGGACCACTGCAAGCGATGGTGGAAGCCCACACCAGGGAGCGGACTCTAAGTAGGTCCCGGTGTTCACCAGAGCCTGCCGCAAAGTGGGATGGACTTGCTGCGGCGGGAATCTACCAGGTCGCTTCCACTGGCGGGACTTGCTTGCGGTGGTGACCAAGGGTAGGCGAGGTACAGAATCGGCAATCAGGCTCGTAGTCGGGGACAGGCAGGAAGGTCTGGGCAGGCGGCAGAGGTTCGTGGTCAGTAAACGTAAGCAAGCGGGTTCGGTACACGGTAGACAAGACAAGGCTTTCTGGAATGCTTTCTCGATAGGCATGAGCACTAAGGATCCGGCAAAGCTGCCAGGAAGAGGCCGGACTTAAATAGAAACAGTGCCCGGCAATCACCAATTACCGGCTCACTGTCCCTTTAAATTTCACACTGCCGCCGCGCGTGCGCCCTAGGGAGCGGGGCCGCGCGCGCCGCGGGACAGAGACGGACAGAGCAGGAGCATGGCCGGGTGAGTGAACGCCGGCACTGACAGGGGGGTGAGCGGATGCCGGACCCGACGTGCGGGAAGGGGCGCCGCTCGGCGTCGGGGCACGGAAGTGCCTGCGACCCGGGACGAGGGTCGCAGGGGCATCCGTGACATAACATCAGAACTTGAAGATTATACAGAGAAGCATGCTGCCACGCAAGTGCTGATTAGAAATTTCTATAGCGGCAGTCCACTGCTTTCGTATACAGTTCTTCCTGTGACAGCCACTGAACAACTTACAATATAGCATTCGCGTGGCTTAGCAAGGAGAGAGCGGTGTGGAGAAGCGTTCACTTTTACTTTCCTGCTTGTGTTTATGTTGTTTATTTAGAAAATTGTGAGGTGCGCGACTAATGAAACCATGAAGGTGGATATTGTATGTGTGCTGGTGGGGTGAGTGCCAAGGCTAATTTTTAGTTGTAAACTTATCCCACATATGTAAAACCCTCACACAGTTCCATGGACAGAAAAGTAAAAAAAGTTTTGACTCTTACAATATAGCAACAACATGATTTTTTTTTTTACGTCATGATTGCGAGAAGGGCCATGGCATGAACAGTAGAGGTGTGGTCTGTAAACAGGGTGGCAAACACCCCAGGACGTTTATAAAGTGGGGTTCAGCATCTGTGATCTGTTTAATATTTAAAAAAAAGACAAGGAAGTATCCTAGCCATCAGTGATAGAGAGTTTCCATTTAGAATGGGTTCTTCAGCAGCTGTATAGAATATACTTCATACTATAAGTACACTATACATTATATAACCAGTTTCTTTACAATAAAGGAGAAAATTGAAACGTTTAACAGCTCACTCAACTTTAAGATGGCTTCCAACAATTAAAATTACACATTGCTTATATCATGTATTCTGACAATTTAATACACGTCTTGTCAGTACCTTCAAAAATAGTAAATCGAAAAAAAAAAAGGGAAAAATTTTTTTAAGATACCTGATAAGCAGAAAGGTCAAATCATGAATACCTCAGCAGTACAATTTGGATATAAACCGGTACTGCACAGTTTAGATCTGTTAGGAGGTATAACTTTTGCTGCTGGAGTTCAGTTCCTCATGAAGGTTTAAACTGTCTGACAAAAAGGGAATACCCATGCCATTATTTATATATATAAAAAAAATAACACATTAGTGTCAACATTAAAGAAAAAATATATAAAAATGTTAAGTTGGGAAGCTTCCCATTTGTTACTGTCAGGGGGAAATGACCACATACAAATGAATCACTAAAACAGCAGAGAATATTCCAATTTTCCAGATTAACCATTCAGATCACAAAATTTCTAATGAATAATTTAAAAAAAACAAAATGACAGACAAGAAAGGGAAAATATAGATCAGCAATACAAACATAAAAATGTGCATGGCTTTATTTCAAACGCAGGATGACAGTAAGGAGTCGGAGGAGAAAGAGGTCAAGAAAACCAAAAAAGAATGAGGGGGATTCTGCGGAGGAAGACTTTGGCAGTATGTTGATAGTGAAGCGGGTGATGGAAAAGCAGAAACGTGACTACGAGGAGTACCAATGAAGAGTCAAAAAAGGCTAAAAACAGCAACACCTTGAATGGAAACCGTTCCTCCACAAAGAAGGAACAGCGATCAGCCTCAACGGTGACAGTGATGATGAAAAAGGAACATACGTTAAAAAAAACATGATCATCAGCATACGGCATGCTGCATCTAAGGCCGTTCTCCAAAAAAGGGGAGATGTTAATGGGAGATGCGGGGAGTGATGTGGAAGGAGCCGGAGGATGGAAGAGGAGGAAGCACAATTTTTGGAAAAAGAATTCTGGGAGTGACGAGGGAATTTATGGTGGGATGATGATGACCGTGATTATGGTAAATCAAAAGAAGAATGAAAAAAAATAGTGAAAAAATAGTCTAGCCCGAAAAGAGGGAGAAGAAAGTACGAAGCCAAGAGAAAGGCCACAGTATACACATAGTATCAGCTAAGGATAATAGGAAAAGAGCGCCCCTGCAGCAGCATAAAGCCATCAACGGAAAAATTCCATCACCCAAAGCGGAGGAGGACCGAAGAAATGATGAAGCAAGAGACCCACCTCCAGAATAGAAACTGCCAGCACATCTGCTCTCCTAACATTATAATAATACAAATGAACATCTACCCCAGAAGCATCTTCTCTCTCCAGCCTGTATTGCTATAAAGTCTTGCATCTGTGACTGCCTTTTTCACTTTCCCTTGTTTCGGTGGCATTTCTAATATCTATTTGTTACTGTAGACTAGCAAAGATTTGGCCTATCAAGTGTGTCGTTTCTTCCTATTAGAAATTGGCAGACACCTTTGGTATTATATTTATTGTTATCAGAAGTTTTTTTTTCTAAAAATGAGTTTCCCAGGATCGCGCCGCAATCCCGCTACACAGCCGTCGGGCGTTAGCAGCTAACATCCAGCGGTTACAGCATGGGATGGAGACACCACCCTGCGTGCTGTTTAACCCCGTAGATGCTGCGGCAGAGATGAGGAACAGTGCCGCACACCATTCCTCTCTCCGATCGGGACACCAGTGGCGAGATTGCTGTGTCCTGTTCACTGAACATGGCAGCTGGAAGCCTTGTGAAGGCTTCTATCGTTGCCATGTTTTCGATTTCCCCACTTCCAGCCCCAGGCAGGAAGTGGGGAAACCACCATCTTTGTACACCCTAATACAATGCATTAGGCTGTATAAATGATCAAGCTCCTTAGTGGTGAAGTACCCTAGGGGGACTCTAAGTTAAAGGGGTTGTATCGCTACAAAGATCATGTCTCAGATTCTGGGGACATTAAACAAATACGGGCAGCTTTGTAATTAAGGGCTTTCATTACCTAAGTCATAGTATAGTAGATATGAGCTTTTCTGTATATCTGTATTCTATTTCTGCACCTGCTAGTTAGGACACGCCCCCTTTTCTGGGATTGGCTAGTTGGGACACATCCTGGTCGGATCTCGCCCCTAGACATGCCCCCTGCACTGTGATTAGCTGGCTGACATTTCATTCAGCATTTTGGGATACGCCCCCAGCCAGGAAACGCCCCGGCTATGCCCCCGGTGCTGTGATTGGCTGCCTGCACACTCTGTATTTACTCTCCCTCTGAGCTGTTGCAAAACTGAAAGTAAAACCAAGGGGCTGCTGGCATGTGTAACTCATTCCTGCTCTAGGGGCGAATGTACTGACTATTAATCGTTTAATTTAACAGATCCCTTCATATAAAACAGTGATACATCTCTGTTCCCTCCATATATCATAGTCTTCTGCACATGATAACCAGAGGAGAGGAGGGGGGAGGGAAGTGGTGTATTCCTCCATATTCCACAGTCTTTACAGTTTCCTGTCTGGGGTAACAGAAGGGGAGAGGGACTGGGGAAGGGCACGTGTGCTTCCTCACATGTGTTTCATGAGTTCAGGCTGTGTGTGTAACTGGTTATAGCTCAGCAAGGAGCTTGTGGAGCCTGGGAGGCAGCTGATAGCTCTGCAGACACATGAGAACAGTGCAGGGGGCTGCAGATCTGTTTTCTCCACACATCCTTCTGCTTCGGCTGCCTCACACAGAATGATGATGTCACAGCTTCAGTGAGGGGAGACACGCCTGCTGAGAGGAGTGATACGCACTGCTGAGAGGGAGGAGACGCATGCTGAGAGGGAGAGACACGCCTGATGTGAGTGAGCTGACTCGCCCCTGGATTGCAAAAACTCCATATCATAGAATCAGCTAAAGAGCACGAACAGTTCAAACGATACCCCTTTAAAGAAAAAAAAAAGTTTTACAAATAAAAAAAAACATAAAATGATAAAAAAGTGTAACATATTGGTTTTGCTCGCGTTCTGGAAAAAAGTCCGCGATCTCTTAAAATATACCATAATTTAATCCCGTGAACGGGTGAACACCGTAGAAGGAAAAAAATCCTAACGCCAAATTTGACTTTGTTTTTCCTTCATTTCCATCTCTAATAAATTGGAATATAAATTAACAAGAAAAGTTGCATTGTATTCCCAAACTGGTACCAATAATAAGTACACTTCAGCCTGCCAAAAAATTTAAGAGACAAGAGAAATTGCCAGCTCACACACCAGATTTCCGGGCTGCACGGCTGCTCGCTGGGTAGCATCAGTTCCATGAGGTAAACAAAAAAGATATTGCCAGAACTCCTAGATCCATGAAAGCTGAAGAATCCTTTGTTGACAAAAGTTAAAACATGGTGCAACACGTGGTAGCAGTAGAGCTTAAGGTTTCGGGTCATTCCCGACCCTTAATCATAGCATGATTACATATTATACCAACTGACTTATATACCTAAATAACATGGATACATTGTGCTCACCTGTGGGAAAATCATGGACGCAAGCAAGTGCCCCGGACTCTCGCGCATGCGTAGACGCAACATAAACTGATCGCGCTAGTGAGAGTACACCAGCAGTATCGCCATTGCTACGGAAGTCCCAGATGACGTCAGCCCCGAAACCATCGCGATCTCGCAAGATGGCAGGTGAGACAGGATGGTCTCCCGCACACCTAGGTCACATCTAATTAAGAGCGACTTCAGGAAAAGCGTTAAAGAGCCATTCCTGACCTCCACAATGCCAACCATAGGTGCTCATTCCCATTAAACGCCGATAAGTGGTGCGAGCAGCACGAGATCAAATACCCCCCCCCCCCCCCCCCCCCCCCCCCCCCCCCCCCCCCCCCCCCAGAAGCCCTGGCTGCAATCACATTATCCACTGTGAAAAACTGAAAGTTAAAATGTGATGAAAAATAATACAAAATGGAAAAAAAACTAATTGTAAAATGCTTAATAACAATCAAAATAAAACTGAAGGATTTTCTTATGCAAAGACCAGCAAAAAGCACTTATAACATAAGATGTACTATATGCAAGGAGGTATGTTGACTATATCAATAACACACAAAAATAAAAAAAAAAAATGCACACAAAAAAAAAAATAAAAATAAATTAATAAAAAATAATGCATTTATATATATACTTCAATAATGAAACAACACTTCATTACGTGCGTTTAAGCCAAATCGGTTCTCAGTATACTATAGTAATTTAATTTATAGATCCAATAAGCCTCCCTGTCACTTTGAGTTTATATTCAAGATTGCCTCCTCGTAATCCCAAACTAACCTTTTCAATGGCAAATGATTCAAAATTCTGTAAATTGGAATTATGACAATCTACAAAGTGTCGAGAAGCTCCTGATAAGGTGCGAGTGACGATTTATGATACCATTTAGATGTTCTAATATACGGGTCTTAAATTTGCGAGATGTACATCCTACATAATTTAATTGACACAGACTACATCTTATTATATAAATAACTCCTGTAGTATTACAATTCATGTACTGTTTTATATAAAAAGTCTGTGTATTATTTGTAAAAGTCTGAGTAGATACTACAAATTTACAGGTTTTACAAGGATGCCCTCCACATCTATAAAAGCCTTTAGTATGAAGCCAGGTAGTTTGTACTGGCTCAGAGGTAACTAAATTAGGGGAAATCATATTGCCTACTGTTTTGGATTTCCTGGCAAAAACACCGACAATCCATTTTCTTAAAAATGTTCGCCAGAATTGGATCAGTGTTTACAAGTGGGTGGTTAAGTATTTGAATAATTATTTCAAGAGTTTGATTTAATCCCCGAATTGAAGTCAAACACAACTGTGGGAACATTTTTGTCTTCCATTGGACGTCTTGTCCTGTTAGAGGACAGTAAATCAGAACGTAATATACTATCAACTTTTTTCTTGGCTCGATCCAAAACCCATCCTGGGTAACCAACGGCTGTGGCCGCTGGAAAATCTGTTGGACTCCCTGACATAAATCATTAGGATCAGAGAATTTCGTTAGCTATGATGAGCTACACCCACCGGAATAGCCAACTTGGTTGTTTTCTTGAGTGGTTACTGAAAAAATGAAAAATTAGTAAAACTGCCACTCCTTTTATGGTTTCTTAGTGGAGATATTGAGCCTGAAACACCCCCCAACTCAAATCCAAAAAAAATTTTATATGACGTTCATGCCTTTTATTAGGGTTTAAAAAATAAGTTTAAAAAGGGTTATTATTAATTTGTAGTCGTGAAGAGTGGCACGGCAGACACGGGGGCCCCGCCAAATAAATAGCAGGTCATTATGTATCTGCCCCTACACTCAATCAGAACAAAAGGATTGATGTCAGAAAAATATAAAGAATTTCCCACCAAGACATCCCAAGTTTTCTAAAAGAAGGCGAAAATTTTGGGACCCCTACTATCCCCTCATTGTAATAGGAAAAATTTGTTAAATAGGAAAAAATTGGTTGATTAAAAAAGAAGTTACATTTTTTATGTAATTTTTTTATCAGTAGATAACGTATAAACCTATTAAGATGGAAATCAAGGGCTTTCATGCTATTCCAAAGGGGTTCAGGGGTACAATGATCGACGTCAAGCAAAACCATACAAAATTTGAAACCCCCTTTTTGTCGATAAATTGACCAAAACGTTTTGATCCCGTAAGAAACCCGGACTCGATTTACAAAGGCTGTAAAATGGAGTCGGGGGCCTTGACATAACGTTCAAAAAAGAGCCCCCCCCCGATAGAGGAGCATGGGGGGGGATAGTTTTTTTAGTACCTTTGGGGGGCCATAAAGTGCGGGGAATTGTGGAATCAGAATGATGATATAATCGGATTCCCTTTTGTTAATATGTGTAATGCTATCCCATCCAAATTTTTTTTTTCAATTTTCATGAAATTTTTTAGATGGTTAAAGGGGAGTTTTTTATAAATCTGGAATTAATAATAATTGACTATTGCTCAAGTAGTCTATTTATTCATTTTTACCACACATCCCCCCTTGTCAGCCATCTTTACTGTAATATCTTGCATTTTTTGGATATCCCCCAAAGCTTTCTGTTGTCTACGAGATAAATTGGTTTTAGTGGAAGAATTAGAACAAAGACGTTTTAAATCTTGTTCTACCATTAGTTGGAAAAACTTCCATACCTTGAGTTTGCTGAACCGGATAAAAAGTGGGATGTTTTTTAATGTGGAATAGTTGTGAAAGGCTTATAATTTTGTTTCTAATGTATTCAATCCCTGTATAATTTTTATTAACGCCATTTGTTCACAACCAACACATTAAACCATTATATTCATTTACTGGTTTTCACTTGTACATGAGTGGACGAATCGTCCAGGTTACAATCCCAAAAATGTCGTTTCACAGCTAAATCCCTAACAAAACGATTGACACTTTTTAGCATAGAAAAAAGATTAGGGGAATGATCTAGAGCAAAATTAAAGCCAAGCTTCAACACTTCCTGTTGTTCTGTGGAGAAAACATGTTTCTGTTAAATTCTATAAATATCTAAGATTCCTGGATGCAGTCCCCTTCTTGCCTTTGTATATCCGTTTTGGACCTCTCGAGGTGTGTTTCGTTCCTCTCTTTCTATATCGTTTTTTGTATTTCTTTTGGGACGCACCACTGGTTCCACTGCTGTCTGAGTCGCAGAAGCTCCCAAATCTTCTAATTCTTCATCAGATTGTACTGTATTGACCGACAACTCTGAGCTGAGCTCACTCGTTTGGATTGACTCCACTTTCTCTGGGTATACCAGGGTTTGAGTTTAAGGATAGATCTAGGAAGAGTGCTGGAATTATACATGGGAGTTTGACACAATTGTAAACGCAATCATTATCGTAGTCCGATGTATCTCGTTTAAATTTGCGTTTCTTAGTCGCCATTATTGTCGCCTCCAATGTGGATACATTCTTATCAATTTTTTCATGCATTTGTTTGTATTCATTTAACTCTGCATAATCTTTAAGTTTGTGCTCCAAATTTTGGAATCTGTCTGAGAGTTGTTCTTATGCTTCTGTTGCTCTTCTTCAATGAATCAGATCCATAAGATTTTTTGAGCAGGCTGACAAGATATCATTCCATTTTTTCAAGAATGTATCAGAATAGATGAATGTAGGCATCTTGCGTAACCTCAAGCCTCGTGGTACCATATTTTTTTGCACATATTGCTGCAATGTAGTGAAGTCCCACCATATGCGTACCTCCTGCATAAGTGCTTTCTCTAATTCTCTCAAGCCATTACGCATTCCGAATTGTGTTGGTCAGCTGTGTCTTACACTTCAAATACTTGTGCTACCTTATCTTTTCTGTTTGCACGTGTAGAAAAAGCCATATTGGTAGACAGCAAATAATATAAACTGTCAAACAGTTGTCACCCATAATTTTATGTAAAAAAAAATATTAAGTCTATGGATCATTCAGTCATGACAATATGTTTCACAATCTGTGTGGCTGTGCACGCTTCAGACAACAAAGCCAAGAGACACAGAAGAGAAATTGCCAGCTCACCCAACACACAGATTCGGGACTGGGGGGCCTGCACGGGCCCGCTCGCTGGAGAGCATCAGTCAATGAGGTAAACACAAAACAAGATATTGCCCAGCAACTCCTAGATCCATGAAAGCTGAAGTTCATTTATTGCAAAAGTTCAAACGTGGTGACAAACAACGTTGGTAGCGCAAGTAGTGCTTCACGCAGTTTCGGGGTCATTCACCGACCCTTAATCATAGACATGATTACATATTATACCAACTGCCTTTAAACCTAATAATAACATGGATACTAGTGCTCACTGTGGAAAAAATCATGGACGGCAAACTAGTGCCAGGAATCTCGAGCATGGCGTAGGCGCAACATAACACTAGATCGTCTGCTAGTGAGAGAACTACCCAGCCCGTTTTCGCGATGCTACGGAAGCGTCCGGTTGACGTCAGCCTAGCATCATCGCGATCCGCAAGAAGGAGGTGAGCAGGATGGTCTCCGCACAACATCCGAAGTCACATCAATTAAGAGCGACTTCAGGGAAAGAAAAGCGTTAAAGAGCATCCTGACCTCCACATTGCCAACCATAGGTGCTCATTCCCATAATCGTCGATAGAATAGTGGTGCGAGCAGCACGTGATCAAAGAGCCCTGGCTGCAATCCACATGATCCACTGTGAAAAACTGAAAAGATAAAATGTGATGAAAATATACAAAATGAAAAAAATAAAAAACAATAATGTAATTGCTTAATAAAATCAAAATAAAACAGAAGGATTTGTAGTTATGCATTCAAGCACCAGCCAAAAGCACTTATAAGCATACAGATGTATAATATGCAAGGAGGTTGTACATATCAAAATAGGTCCTCGTCCATGCTATACCTCAACATACAAAAAAAAAAAAAAAGCACAAAAAAAAAAAAAAAAAAAAAAATTAATTAAAAAATAATGTCAATTATATATATACTTCAATAATGAAACAACCACTTCCATTACGTGCGTTATTAAGCCAAATCGGGTAATATAGAATTTAATTAATAGATCCAAGATCACAATAAGCCTCCATGTCTTTGAGTTTTATTCAGATTGCAATCCTCGTAATCCCTCAAACTAACCTTTTCAATGGCAAAGTTCATTGCCTACACCTGTATAACCTTTGGAGTTAGCAATGAAAGCCCTTTGTTTTCCATCTTAATAGGTTTAAGTACGTTATCTAATGATGAAAAGATGTACATCAAACATTGTAACTTCTTTTTTTAAATGCAACACAATTTTTTTCCTATCTTTAACCATAGACTTTCCTATTTAAATGCAGGGGAGTGAGTATTATTTTGTGGTGCCATATTTTGCCTTCTTTATCCAACTTGTGTGATGTCTGGTGGGAATCTCTTATATTTTTTCTGACATCAATACCTTTTGTTGCTGATTGTTGGAGTGGTACGGCAGCATATCATAGATATGACTGCTTTTTATTTGGAGGGTCCAGGTGTCTGCCGTGCCACTTCTTCATTCGACTAACCATTAATAATAACTCCTTTTTACTTATTTTTCTACTATACATGCAATGAACGTCACATATAACATTTTTGGGATTTGATGTTGGCAGGGTGTTTCAGGCTCTGGCAATATCTCCACTAAAGACTCATAAGAAAGGAGGGTTGCAGTGTTAATACTATTATACATTTTTACGGCTAACCACATCAGATACTCACCAAGTTTGGCCTAATTCCGGTGGGGGAGCTTATCAGAGCAAACGATATTGCTCTGATCCTAATGATTATTGTTCAGGGAGTCCACAACCAGATTTGCCAGCGCCCTATCTGCTCGTGGTTACCCACAGGATGGGTTTTGGATCGGCCAAGAAAAAGTTGATGATGTCTATATTGTTATGATTTTATGTCCTCTATTGGACAAGGCGTCCAATGGAAGTCAATAAATGTTACACAGTTGTGTTTGATTTCAATTCGGGGTTTAATCAAAACTCGTGAAAATTATTTTCAATACTTAACCCGTCTTGGAAAACAGGATCCAATTTCATGGCGAAAATTTTAAGAAATGTTGTGTGTGGTGTTGCCAGGAAATCCATAACAGTAGGCAATATGATTTCCCTAATTTAGTTACCTCTGAGCAGTACAAACTATCCTGGCTTCAATACATAAAGGTTTTATAGATGTGGAGGGAATCTTGTAAAACCTGTAAATTTGTAGTATCTACTCAGACTTTTACAAAGAATACACAGACTTTTTATATAAAACAGTACATGAATTGTAATAACTACAGGGAGTTATTTATATAATAAGGGATGTAGTCGCGTGTCATTTAATTACTGTAGGATGTATCATATCGCAAATTTATAGAACAGTATATTAGAAACAATCTAAAATGGTATAATAAACCATCAACTACGCACCTTATCAGGAGCTTCTCGACACTTTGTCAGATTGTCATTAATTTCCATTTACAGAAATATTTGAATCATTTGCCATTGAAAAGTTAGTTTGGGATTACGACGGAGGCCAATCTTGAATTATAAACTTCAAAGACAGGGAGGCTTTATTGGATCTATTTATTAAATTCTATACTACACATTTGGCTTAACTCGCTGTAATGAAGTGTTGTTCATTTTGAAGTATTATATAAAATGCAATATTTATTTATTAATTTTTTTTTTTTTTGTATTTTTGTGTGCATTTTTTTTGTTTTTTTGTGTGCATTTTTGATATTGTAAACATACCTCTTTGCATATTATAAATCTGTATGTTATAAGTGCTTTTGGCTGGTCTTATGCATAGAAAATCACTTCTGTTTTATTTTGATGTTATTAAGCATTTACATTATTTTTTTTCATTTTGTATATTTTTCTTCACATTTTATTCTTTTCAGTTTTTCACGTGGATATATGTGGTTTGCAGCCTAGGGCTCTTTGATCTCGGTGCTGCTCGACACCACTTTTCGAGTTTTATTGGGATTGAGAACCTAATGGTTGGCAATTGTGGAGGTCTGGATTGGCTCTTTACGCTTTTCTGAGTTCGACTCTTAATTGATGTGACTTCGATGGTGTGCGGAGACCATCCTGGCTCAACTGCATTCTTCGCGAGATCGCAGATGTTGCGGGGGCTGACGTCTTCGGGACGTCCCGTAGCATCGCGATTCTGGGCTGGGGTGTTCTCTCACTAGAGCGATCAGTTATCGTTGCGCTACGCATCGCGAGAGGTCGTGGCACTTGTTTGCGTCCATGATTTTTCCACAGGTGAGGACTAAGTATCCTGTTATTTAGGTATATAAGGCAGTTGGATATATTATGTAATCATGCTATGATTAAGGGTCGGGAATGCCCCGAAACGCGTAAGCCTACTGTACAGTGTTTTTCCCCTTTTTTTAACTTTTGAAAAAAAAGGCTTCGCTTTATGGATTAGGAGTTTGCGGGGCAATACTTTTTTGTTTACCTATTGACTGATGTTTCCCGCGAGCGCCGTGCAGCCCGGAAGGGTTTTGGGTGAGCTGGCAATTTCTTTTTGTCTTTGCTTTGTTGTTGAAGCGTGCACGCCAACAATTTGAAACATATTCATGCTGAATGACCCATAGATTATATTTTACATAAAATATGGGTGAAAACTGTTGAAGTTATTTATTTGCTGTTACCAATAGGGCTTTTTCACACTTGCAAACAAAAAGATAAGGACAAAAGTATTTGAAGTGAAGACACAGCTGACCAAAATTGGAATGCGAAAGGGTTGAAAATTAGGAAAGCATTTATCGGGAGGTCGCATATGGGGGACTTCACTACATTGGCAGCATTTTGGAAAAAAAAAATTGGTCCCCGAGGTTGAGGTTTAGCGTCCCTACATTATTATTTGAAACATTCTTGAAAAATGGAATGATTCTTGTCACCTGTCAAAAAAATTTTGGATTGATCATTAAAGAAGAGCAACAGGCTAGAAAAAATTCAGACCAGATCCAAAAAATTTGGAGCAAACTAAAATTATGAATTAAAAGAAAACAAACAAATGCATGAAAAATTGTAAAAATTTTCCCATTGGAGGCGACAATAAGGCGATAAGAAAGCAAATTAAAAACAGATACATCGGACTAGATTGATTGGTTTCAATGGAAACCCCAGGAAAATTCCAGCCTCCCTAACATCCTTAAAACCCCCCCGGGGAACCGAGAAAAGGGTCAATCCAAAGAGTGAGCTAGTCAGAGTTGGTCATACAGTAAAATTTGATGAAGAATTAGAAGATTTGGGGTTTGCGACTCGAAGCGTGGAACCAGTGGGGCGTCCCCAAAAAAAATACAAAAACGATTAGAAGGGGGCGAAACCAATCGGAGGTCCAAAAGGTTCAAAGGAAGAAAGGGGGCTGCATCCAGGATCTAGATTTTTGAATTTAAGAATGTTTTTCCCCAGAACAACGGAAGTGTTTAGCTTGGTTTTTTTTTGCTCTGTATTCCCCCCAATCTTTTTTTATGCTAAAAATGTCAATTTTTGAGGGATTTGCTGTAAACGACATTTTTGGGGTTGTAACCCGGACGATTTCCCCTATGTACAAGTGAAAACCCGTAAAAGATATAAAGGTTTAATGTTTGTTGGGAAAAATGGCGTTAATAATTTACGGGGTTGAAACATTAGAAACAAAATTTTTTAAGGCCCTTTCCCCCTTTCCCCAATTAAAAATCCACTTTTTTGGTTAGGGGGAAAAACTCAAGGGGGGGAAATTTTTCCAACAATGGTGAAAAAAGATTTTAAAAAGTCTTTGTTCCCAATTCTTCCCCAAAACCAAAATTTTCTCGTAGAAACAGAAAACTTTTTGGGGATATTCAAAAAAGAAGTTTACAGTAAAGTGGGCAAGGGGGATGTGTGGTAATTTTTGAATAAATAGACTTTTTTTCTGAGGAATTT
>JAODAL010057685.1:0-22528 GCA_025379985.1 Phyllomedusa bahiana | reverse complement strand
TTAATAATGGGGAAAATTAACCCCCGGGATAATAATTACCGAGGGAAAATTTTGAAGGTAATTGGTGTATGTTTTCATCTTCAATAAAAGAGTATCACTATATACAGGAGGTCCCCAGGTTATACCAGCATGCTCCATATCACTATATACAGGAGATCCCCAGGTTATACCAGCATGCTCCATATCACTATATACAGGAGATCCCCAGGTTATACCAGCATCCTCCATATCACTATATACAGGAGATCCCCAGGTTATACCAGCATGCTCCATATCACTATATACAGGAGATCCCCAGGTTATACCAGCATGCTCCATATCACTATATACAGAGATCTCCAGGTTATACCAGCATACTCCATATCACTGTATACAGGAGATCCCCAGGTTATACCAGCAAGCTCCATATCACTATATACAGGATATCCCCAGGTTATACCTGCATGCTCCATCTTACTGTTTGTCTATATAGGCACTAGCATAGATACATAGATGCCATCTATATGGTTACAGGTGCCTCCCTCCTGTCCCCTGCAGTGATGGATTCACTGAGTCCCGATGGCAGCAGGATACATGTGCGATGCTGCCTGGAGGTCGAGTGATGGGCTCGTCACATAATATTGGACTGACTGAGCGGCTTCATTGGCTTCTATTATGAGGCCAATCTGTCACCGCGTTTCCAATAAGCTGTAATTAGTTTAAGCTGCGGATCCGGGGAGAGGTACACGTGTTCCTGCTGGGGCCCGAGCCCTGCACCGTTCATCACTCTCCCCGTGGCAATCAATCTGTGTGATGTCGCATGGATCGCGGCTTTCATCAATGCTGCCAGTAATAAGCATCTGCGACAATCCCAGGGCAAGCGAGGACTGGCGTCCATATAATACAGCAGAATATGACACAACCAGGGGCAAAGAGAGGCATCAAATTGCATCGGGGACCGGAATGGGCGCCATCCCCTGGTGAGAGCGCGGGCACTGATGCTGCGCACATATCCTGGCATCATGGTGTAGAATGGGTGCCAAGGGGAGAGATGGGGCATTTACTGCATCTAGGGGGGAGAGATGGGGCATTTACTGCCTCTAGGGGGAGAGATGGGGCATTTACTGTAACTACAGGGGAGAGATGGGGCATTTACTGCCTATACAGGGGAGAGATGGGGCATTTATTGAATCTACAGAGGAGAGACTGTGCATTTACTGCATCTACAGGGGAGAGATGGGGCATTTACTGAATCAACAGGGAGAGACGGGGCATTTACTGCATCTACAGGGGAGAGACAGGACATTTACTGAATTTACAGGGGAGAGACGGGGCATTTACTGCCTCTACAGGGAGAGATGGGACATTTACTGCCTCTACAGGGGAGAGATGGGACATTTACTGAATTTACAGGGGAGAGACAGGGCATTTACCGCCTCTACAGGGGAGAGACGGGGCATTTACTGTCTCTACAGGGGAGAGACGGGCATTTACTGTCTCTACAGGGGAGAGACGAGGCATTTACTGCCTCTACAGGGGAGAGACGGGGCATTTACTGCATCTACAGGGGAGAGACGGGAATTTACTGCATCTACAGGGGAGAGATGGGGTATTTACCTCCTCTACAGGGGAGAGACGGGGCATTTACTGCCTCTACAGGGGAGAGATTGGGCATTTACTGCATCTACGGGAAAAAGACGGGGCATTTACTGCCTCTACAGGGAGAGACGGGGCATTTACTGCATCTACAGGGGAGAGACGGGGCATTTACTGCCTCTACAGGGGAGAGACAGGGCATTTACTGCCTCTACAGGGGAGAGACGGGGCATTTACTGCCTCTACAGGGGAGAGATGGGGCATTTACTGCATCTACAGGGGAGAGACGGGGCATTTACTGCCTCTACGGGGGAGAGACGGGGCATTTACTGCCTCTACGGGGGAGAGACGGGGCATTTACTGCATCTACAGGGGAGAGACGGGGCAATTACTGCCTCTACAGGGGAGAGACGGGTCATTTACTGCCTATACAGGGGAGAGACGGGGCATTTACTGCCTCTACCGGGGGAGAGACGGGGCATTTACTGCATCTACAGGGGGAGAGACGGGGCATTTACTGCATCTACAGGGGGAGAGACGGGGCATTTACTGCATCTACAGGGGAGAGACGGGGCATTTACTGCCTCTACAGGGGAGAGACGGGGCATTTACTGCATCTACAGGGAGAGACGGGACATTTACTGCCTCTACAGGGGAGAGACGGGGCATTTACTGCCTCTACAGGGGAGAGACGGGGCATTTACTGCATCTACAGGGGAGAGACGGGGCATTTACTGCATCTACAGGGGAGAGACGGGGCATTTACTGCCTCTACAGGGGAGAGATGGGGCATTAAAAGCATTGAATGAAATGTTTAAGAAATTTTATCTTCATCCTGAAATTTCAACCAAAATCCAAACATCCCGCACTTTCTGTGAGTTGTGTATATATCTGTATAGGTTGAGCTCCATTGGAAGCAGAGTATAGCAGTCATATACCATCAGTGCAGTGAAGACCGCAGGGTGGGAGGAGTCACTGCTGCTTGGGACTTAGACTCCTCCTCCTGGACCCCAAAGACAAATTTCTATTAGCGTCCCCTTACATTGTTGCATTTACAATACTGGGATCTTTTCACCCATCACAGGGTTCTTTGGGCCCTCAGGCACCCGAGCCCGTGTGTGACTGTTACTCCCCTATAGCCGAGCTCCGGAGCAGAGTCTTTTATGGATCTTTTTCTTGCAGTTGATTTTGATAAGTTGTTAGCACTTTGTTCGGCGCTGCGCGGGGGTGATGAACGCGCCCCCATTAATTATACAGGATTCACCCCTTCAATATTTCATTCTCCGTCTTACATTTTTAATGACACCCACAAGTACACTTTGGAAGAATCGAGTCAAACGAGGTCGGAGGAGGCGTCATAACTGCAGTGATTTCACCAGGAGACGCAGGGTCTGTGGTGTCACAGGGGCACGTGCCGCAGTCCTCAGTGGGGGGCAGCTTTTGTTTTGGGGGCTCCTGAGGAGATCTAGGACAATGGCCCATGGGTGGCGCTGTGCTTGGTCTATTGTGCACCTAAATTGTGCGATGCCCTCTCTTATGCGGGACAGGGCAGTGTCCTTAGAGATAAGGTAGAGCTGAACACCCACACGGGTTGTCACCCACAGAGCCCGAGTGGCACATATGCATCTACACCCCTGGTTCAGTTACACTAATCTCGGTTCCTGCTCTACTATTGCTCTGCACAGAGAGGAACTGGTGCTTTATACATGAACCAGGAGAATCAGGATGAGCAGAGGGGCAGGTCCTGTGGGGGAGAGGGCAGGATTTTTAAAGGATTGAAAAGAAGTGAATTTGGAGTGTGAGCTCCCGACACAGGAATCTCCGCACTTCCCCGCCTCGGCCGTGTGCGAGGGATGTTCTGCCGCACTCAATGCACTTGGATAAATCATTGGGTTTGGGTAAATCATCCTTCTTGGCGGCTCCTTGTAGTCGCCGACCAATGACCTCCCAGATGTGGTTGATGTGAGACACATGCGGACACGCTGCGGCCATGGGAGCAGGTTTAGGCAACACAGGCGGCTCACAGCAGCAGCAACCTACGGCCTGGCGGTGCCCTGGTAAAGCATGGAGGAGACTTCAGAGAAATGAAAGCAATACTGGTGCCACCACCAAATCAATGGGACGCCGAGCTGTGAGCACCTGAGATGAAGACTAGAGGGGTCCGGCTACCGTACATTCTACCAGCCCACACCAAAGTCTGTGGAGTAGGACCAGTGGGACGTCCCCTTGTGAAGGCCTCTTCATGGTGTTGCCCATGTGCTCTCCAGAACAACCATAACTGAAGAGGACAGACCTCCCTCCCGGCCACCATTGTCGCCTTGTTCTCCACCATGACAGCGGTAAGGCCAGTGCACCCTTGTAGTCAGACGTCCGGCTCGCAGCCCAATGTCCTGCAGACATCTTCTGATGGTTCTTGTCCACACCGTTTGCCGCCCGAGGTGAGGGCCGTGATGTCCAATTTTACTTGCAGTACAGAAAAGATCACTGAGCGTCATTCTTCCAACCAGACGATCCATCTGTGCAGAGGGTCCCTCCCCGCTCCTCTCGTGGTCATTCAAGTTCCTCCAAGGGTGTAGCTATAGGGGATGCAGAGGTAGCAGTCTCTATAGGGGTGCAGAGGTAGCAGTAGCTGTAGGGAGTGCAGAGGTAGCAGTCACTATAGTGGATGCAGAGGTAGCAGTCACTATATGGGGTACAGAGGTAGCAGTCACTATAGGGGGTGCAGGGGTAGCAGTCTCTATAGGGGGTGCAGAGGTAGCAGTCTCTATAGGGGTGCAGAGGTAGCAGTCGCTGTAGGGGGTGCATGGGTAGCAGTCGCTATAGGGGGTCAGAGGTAGCAGTCACTATAGGGGGTGCGGAGGAAGCAGTCGCTATAGGGGGTGCAAAGGTAGCAGTCGCTGTAGGGGGTACAGAGGTAGCAGTCACTATAGGGGGTATAGAGGTAGCAGTTACTATAGGGAGTGCAGAGGTAGCAGTCGCTATAGGGAGTCAGAGGTAGCAGTCGCTGTAGGGGGTGCAGAGGTAGCAGTCACTATAGGGGGTCAGAAGTAGCAGTCCCTATAGGGGGTGCAGAGGTAGCAGTTGCTATAGGGGGTGAGAGGTAGCAGTCGCTATAGGGGGTGGAGAGGTAGCAGTCACTATAGGGGGTGCAGAGGTAGCAGTCACTATAGGGGGTGCAGAGGTAGCAGTCACTATAGGGGGTGCAGAGGCAGCAGTCACTATAGGGGGTGCAGAGGCAGCAGTCACTATAGGGGGTGCAGAGGTAGCAGTCACTATAGGGGGTGCAGAGGCAGCCGCCACTATAGGGGCTTCAGATGTAGGAGTCGCTGTTGGGGGTTCAGAGGTAGCAGTCACTATAGGGGGTGCAGAGGTGGCAGTCACTATAGGGGGTGCAGAGGTAGCAGTCACTACATGGGGTGCAGAGGTAGCAGTCACTACAGGGGGTGCAGAGGTAGCAGTCACTACCGGACCCTGCATCCTGAGGGGGCCCAAAAGCCCTTCTGCCTCATAAGGAGACACCAGCATTGTAAGCAGCACATGGGAGCTGGGGGGCCATCTCACTTTTTGCAGTAGTGCCCAGAGGCGTCTCCCAATCCTACTGCAGCTTGTCATCCAAGTATTGAGGTTTCTCGGTTACTTTGCTCTCAGTCTGGCTTCCATGCCCCCCACCTGCCACAGATTGGAGCGAGGGGCCGGGGGCGTCATCATCAGATCTGAGCCACCCGCCGACTCTGCAGAACCTCATGGCTTGACCTTCTTGCAGTGTCAGTGTGGAGCAGTGGATGCCACGTGGGGGCCTCTTGCAGTGTCAGTGTGGAGCAGTGGATGGCACGTGGGGGCCTCTTGCAGTGTCAGTGTGGAGCGGTGGATGCCACATGGGGGCCTCTTGCAGATTTTGCACTCAGGTTTTGCTCATGATAGGCACATGCAGAATAGGGCATCGTCTGCACCGGACGTTCAGCTAAAGTGAACAACCCCTTTAAGCCCCCTGTGTGGGCCGCGCAGCTCTGTCCCTGTATCTATGAGCGTCTATGCTATGATTGTACCTGGCGCTCACAGAGGGAGAAGGCGCTGCCAGGTCGTTCAGCAAAAAGCCTGGTGCCTGCTAACTGCTGCCGTCAAGAGATGGGTGCAAGTGTCCTGACCCAAAGCAGATGGAGGCGATGGTGGCAGCGGAGAACGGGCAATGAAACAGGGCTGGAGGGAACACCTCACAGGGTCATCCCCAAATAAGAGAGCAACCACCGCAAAACCGACAGTATACACCATGTCCCAGAGACTGCTGACAGTATACACCATCTCCTACAGACTGCTGACAGTATACACCATCTCCTAGAGACTGCTGACAGTATACACCATCTCCTACAGACTTCTGACAGTATACACCATCTCCTACAGACTGCTGACAGTATACACCATCTCCTAGAGACTATTGACAGTATGCACCATGTCCTACAGACTGCTGACAGTATACACCATCTCCTACAGACTGCTGACAGTATACACCATCTCCTAGAGACTGCTGACAGTATACACCATCTCCTACAGACTTCTGACAGTATACACCATCTCCTACAGACTGCTGACAGTATACACCATCTCCTAGAGACTGCTGACAGTATACACCATCTCCTACAGACTTCTGACAGTATACACCATCTCCTACAGACTTCTGACAGTATACACCATCTCCTACAGACTGCTGACAGTATACACCATCTCCTAGAGACTATTGACAGTATGCACCATGTCCTACAGACTGCTGACAGTATACACCATTTGCTAGAGCCTGCTGACAGTATACACCATGTCCTACAGACTGCTGACAGTATGCACCATGTCCTAGAGACTGCTGACAGTATACACCATGTCCTACAGACTGCTGACAGTATACACCATTTGCTAGAGACTGCTGACAGTATGCACCATGTCCTACAGACTGCTGACAGTATACAACATGTCCCAGAGACTGCTAACAGTATTCACTATGTCCTAGAGACTGCTGACAGTATACACCATCTCCTAAAGACTGCTGACAGTATGCACCATGTCCTACAGACTGCTGACAGTATACACCATCTCCTAGAGACTGCTGATAGTATGCATCGTGTCCTAGAGACTGCTGAAAGTATACACCATGACACAGAGACTGCTGACAGTATACACCATCTGCTAGAGACTGCTGACAGTATACACCATGTCCTAGAGACTGCTGACAGTATGCATTCTGTCCTACAGAGGGGGCCATAGCGCTTGAGATGTACGGCCAGTGCATTCTTCTAAAACTACTCGCTCTGCTATACGCTGTGTGAACTTACCCCAAGACTACGTCCACCCAGCAGAGGACAAAATACCAGATCTAAATACTAATCCCAGATATCAGACTCAGAATCCGACCAGTATTTTCCATTCACTTTCTGTTCGTTGTCCCGTTAGGTTTTTTTTACGTGGTTTTCTGATTTTGTCCGTTCCATTCTTTTGCACAGTGCGATTATAGAACGCGTTCTGAGTTTTTTGACCCGGTTTTTGGATTTCAAATCCGACCTCAGAAAATCCGAGTCATGTAGAGCACAGCACAGACTTTCTATTGAGGTCTATGGGGACAGGCTTGAACGGGGCCACAGGGGAATATGGGAAACTCCAGACGGGCCCTTGAGCATGGCGGACCTGGAGTTGTTTTTAAATGGCATATACATCCTCGAGAGAGGCAGAGAAGCAGAGAAAGAGGGGAAAGAGCAATGAGGCAGAGTATTGGAGGCAGGTACAGTCACTTACAGTAGCTGTAGGGTGGGCCCCTAAAATACATTCTCTGTGGCCCTGCCCTTCTGTGTGGCCGTGCCCTTCTGTGTGGCTGTGCCCTTCTGTGTGGCTGTGCCCTTCTGTGTGGCCGTGCCCTTCTGTGTGGCCGTGCCCTTCTCTGTGGCCGTGCCCTTCTGTGTGGCCGTGCCCTTCTGTGTGGCCGTGCCCTTCTCTGTGGCCGCGCCCTTCTGTGTGGCCGTGCCCTTCTGTGTGGTTGTGCCCTTCTGTGTGGCCGTGCCCTTCTGTGTGGCCGTGCCCTTCTGTGTGGCCGCGCCCTTCTGCGTGGCCGTGCCCTTCTGTGTGGTTGTGCCCTTCTGTGTGGCCGTGCCCTTCTCTGTGGCCGTGCCCTTCTGTGTGGCCGCGCCCTACTGTGTGGTAGTGCCCTTCTATGTGGCTGTTCCCTACTGTGTGGCCATAGCCTTCTGTGTGGCCGCGCCCTTCTGTGTGGCCGTGCCCTTCTGTGTGGCCATAGCCTTCTGTGTGGTTGTGCCCTTCTGTGTGGCCATAGCCTTCTGTGTGGTTGTGCCCTTCTGTGTGGCCGTGCCCTTCTGTGTGGCCATAGCCTTCTGTGTGGCCGTGCCCTTCTGTGTGGCCGTGCCCTTCTCTGTGGCCGTGCCCTTCTGTGTGGCTGTGCCCTTCTGTGTGGCTGTGCCCTTCTCTGTGGCTGTGCCCTTCTTTGTGGCTGTGCCCTTCTGTGTGGTTGTGCCCTTCTGTGTGGCCATAGCCTTCTGTGTGGCCGTGCCCTTCTGTGTGGCCGCGCCCTTCTCTGTGGCCGCGCCCTTCTGTGTGGCCGTGCCCTTCTGTGCGGCCGCGCCCTTCTGTGCGGCCGTGCCCTTCTCTGTGGTCGCGCCCTTCTCTGTGGCCGCGCCCTTCTCTGTGGCCGCGCCCTTCTCTGTGGTCGTGCCCTTCTGTGTGGCCGCGCCCTTCTGTGTGGCCGTGCCCTTCTCTGTGGCCGTGCCCTTCTGTGTGGCCGTGCCCTTCTCTGTGGCCGCGCCCTTCTCTGTGGCTGTGCCCTTCTGTGTGGCCGTGCCCTTCTCTGTGGCCGTGCCCTTCTGTGTGGCCGCGCCCTTCTGTGTGGCCGCGCCCTTCTGTGTGGCCATAGCCTTCTGTGTGGCCCTGCCCTTCTCTGTGGTCGTGCCCTTCTCTGTGGCTGTGCCCTTCTGTGTGGCCGCGCCCTTCTGTGTGGTTGTGCCCTTCTCTGTGGCTGTGCCCTTCTGTGTGGCCGCGCCCTTCTGTGTGGTTGTGCCCTTCTCTGTGGCCGTGCCCTTCTGTGTGGCCATAGCCTTCTGTGTGGCCGTGCCCTTCTGTGTGGCCGGGCCCTTCTCTGTGGCCGCGCCCTTCTGTGTGGCCATTGCCTTCTGTGTGGCCGTGCCCTTCAGTGTGGCCATAGCCTTCTGTGTGGCCGTGCCCTTCAGTGTGGCCATAGCCTTCTGTGTGGCCGTGCCCTTCTCTGTGGCCGCGCCCTTTTGGGTGGGGTGCCCCGGTGGGGCCTCCCCCCTTCTGGGGGGGGGCCCCGGGGGGCCATACCTTTCCCGGGCCCTTTCTGTGGGGCCGGTTCCGGGGGGTGACCCCTTCCCTGGGGGTGGGGAAAAAGCCCGGGGTTGCCCTTCCCCCCTGTGGGGGGTGCCCCGGGGTGCCCCTTTCTCCGGGCCCCTTTCTGGTGGGGGTGCCACGCCGGGAGTGCCCCTTCCCCCCCTGTGGCGGGGCCCCTTTCTGGGGGGCCCCCCCCCTGTGGGGGGGTGCCCCGGGGGGCCCCTTTCCCGCCCTTTCTGGGGGGGGGCCCCGGGGGGCCTCACCCTTCCCTGTGTGGGGGGGGTGCCCCGTGGGCCCCCTCCCTTCTCCTTGTGGGGGGGTGCCCCGGGGTTTGTCCCCCTTCCTTCCCTTTCCGGGGGGTGCCCCTGGGGGCCCCTCCCGCCCCTGTGGGGGGGGTGCCCGCGGGGTGCTCCCATTCCTCCACCTGGGTTAAGCCCCCGGGAACCCCCCCTTTAAAATAAAAAACACATTGTTTAATCCTGCCAATCAAGGGGGGGGGTCCGGGGCGGGGTAAAATCCGGGCCTCCAGGGAGGAGTGATCCGGGCGGTTAATTACCATCCCGTGTAAGGGGACAAAGGGGTGCACGGCTTTAATTTCCCTCCCGCCCTGTTAAAGGAGGTGGAGATTAAACCACGGGATGAATTCCCCCCCCAAACCCTGCGAAAGGGGGGGGAAAAAACAGCGGGAAGTCCCATCCGTTTATTTAAAATTGAAAAAAGTGCGGGGGTAATAACCCCCCACCAAGGGGAAAAACACAGGGGGAAAGAGTGTCCCCCCGACCACGAGAAAAAAAGGGGAAAAATAAGACACAGAAAGGGAGTGACATCACCTTCCCTTCCATGTTAGAGGGAGAGGAGAAAAGACCCAGAGGGATTTACTTCACCATCCGACCATGCTAGGGGAAGAGGGAGATAAGAAAACAGGGGGGAAAATGACATCACCACCCCACCATGTGGGGGAGAGAGGAGAAAAGGACACAGCGGGGAGTGACATCCCATCCTAAACCACGGGCAAGGGGATAGAGAGATAAAACACAGCAGGGAGTGACATCCCCAAACCCCCGCCCATGTAGGGAAAAAAAGGAGATAAGACACAGCAGGGAGGAAATCCCCTTTCCTTTGGCCCAAATGTTAGGGGAAGAGGAGATAAGACAACAGGGAGTAACATCACCATCCCGCCCAAGGCAAAGGGGAAAGGAAATATTAAAAGGGACACAGCGGGAGTAACACCCACCATCCCGACCACTGCTAAGGGAAGGAGAAAGACACAGCAGGGAGTGACTCCACCCTTTACCACTGCAGGGGAAGATAATGACACACCCGGGGGGGGGTTGACATCACCACCCCGCCCAATTTTAAAGGGGCGGGGAGAGGAGATAAACACAGCGGGGGGGCCCATCACCATCCGGGACCACGCTAGAGAGGAGAGGAGATAAGACACACGGGGGAGTGACTTTCCCACCCCGCCCACTGTTTGGGGAGGGGAGTGGATTAAACACAGCGGGATGAAAATCACCATCCGCCCAAATGCAAAGGAGAGGGGGAAATAAGACACAGGGGGGGAAGAAAATTCACCACCCCGACCATTGCTAGGGAGAGGGAGAAAAGACACAGCAGGGAGTGACTCACCACCCTACCATGTTTAAGCAGAAAGGAGATAAGACACAGGGGGGGGAAATTTGAAAATCCCCTTTTCCCGACCACTGCTAGGGGGAGGGGGGAGTTTAAACAAAGGGGGGAGTGACTTTACCATCCTGACCACGGGCTAGAGGGAGGGGAAAAGACCAGCGGGAGTAAACCATCCCCACCCCAAACCACGCAAGGGGAAGAGAGAGGGAAAAGGGGCCCACAGGGGGAGTGACTTAAACCCATCCTAAATAAATGCTAGGGGAGGGTAGAAAAGACACGGGGGGGGGGTGCCCATCACCATCCCAAACCACTGCGGGGAGAGAGAGGAGATAAGCCCACAGCGGGGAGGGGGACATCACCATCCTGCCCACTGCTGAGAAGGGGAGAAAGGGAACAGCGGGAAATTGACAAAACCATCCGGCCCCCGGCCAAAGGGAAGAGGGGGAGATAAGACACAGCGGGGGAGTGACATCCCCCATCCTGACCACGCTAGAGGAAAAAGAGGAATAAACCCCAGCAGGGAGGACATCACCCCCCGACCACTGCTAAGAGAGGGGTTTAAGCCCACAGCGGGGGAGTGAAAAACCCCCACCCCGCCCCACTGCAAGAAGAAGGAGATAAGCCCACACAGGGGGGGAACATCACCACCCTGACCATGCTAGGGGGAGTAGGAGATAAGAAAACAGCGGGAGTGACATCACCACCCCGCCCATTTGTTTAGAGGAGAAAGGAGATAAGACACAGCAGGGAGTGACTTTCCCCAAATCCGACCAGTGGGGGGAGGGAAAAAGACACACCGGAGTGACATCACCACCCCGGGACCACTGCTAGGGGAGAGAGGAGAAAAGGGCCCCAAAAAGCGGGGAGTGACCACCATCCCGACCACTGCTAAAGGAAAGGAGATAAGACCAGCAGGAGGGGAACATAACCACCCCGGACCACTTCTAAGGAGAAGGGATAAACACAGCGGGGAGTAACATCACCATCCCGACCATTTGCAAAGGAAGAGTAGATAAAAACAGAAAAGGGATGAATCCCCATCCTGACCACTGCTAAGGGGAAAAAGACACAGCAGGGAGTGACATCACCACCCTTTGACCACGCTAGAGAGGGGAGGGAGAAAAGACACAGCAGGGAGGGCCCATCCCCACCCCCCCGACCACTGCTAAGGAGGGGAGAAAAAAGGCCACAGAAAGGGAGGGGACAAAACCATCCCGGGACATTTGTTTGAGCAGAGAGGGGAATAAGCACAGCAGGGTACATCACCTCCGCCCCACTGTTAGAGGAAAGAGGAGATAAGACACGCAGGGGGGTGAAAACACCTTTCCCGGACCACTGGAAGAGGAGAGGGGAGATAAGACACAGAAAGGGAGGGGACATAAACCACCCCGACCACTGGCAAAGGGGAAGGGGGAGATAAGCCCACAGAGGGATTTAAACACCCACCACCCCAAACCACTGCTAAGGGGGAGAGGGATAAAAACACACGGGGGAAACATCACCACCCACCACTTTAGGGGAGAGGGGGAGATAAGACACAGCAGGGAGTAACACCCGCCCCCCCGACCACTGTTAGGGGAGAGAGGAATAAGACACGAAGGAGTGAATCCCCCCCAAACCACTGCGGGGAAAGGGAAAAGGAAAAAGGGACACAGCGGGGAAAGTGACATCACCATCCCGCCCAAATGGGGGGGAAGAGGGGATAAGACCAGCGGGGAGTAAACCACCATCCTAAAACCACTGCTAGAGGGGGAGAGAGATAAAACACAGCGGGGAGTAACTCCCCATCCTGACCACTGCAAAGGGGAAGAGGGAATAAGAAAACAACAGGAGTGACATCCCCACCTAACCACTGCTAAGGAAGGGGGATAAGACACGAAAGGGAGTGAAAATAAACCACCCCGGGACCACTGCTAGGGGAAAAAGGGGAATAAAAACACAGCAGGGAGTGACATCACCACCCCGACCTGCTAAAAAGGAGAGGAGAAAAACCCCGGGGGGGGAGTGATTCACCATCCTGGGGGGAAAAAAAAAAATTCAATCAAAAGAGGGGGAGGGGAAAAAAAAAGGACACAGCGGGGGAGGGGACACACCACCCCGACACTGTTAGAAGAGGGGAGATAAGACCAAGCGGGAAATGTGACATCACCACCCCGGACCACTGCTAGAGCAAAGGGGGAGAAAAGACACAGAGGGATTTGATTCACCATCCTGACCATTCTAGGGGGAGAGGGGAGATAAAAAAACAGCAGGGAGTGACTCACCATCCCCCCACTGCTAGGGGGAAGAGAGGAGAAAAGACACCCAGGGAGGGAACATCACCACCCGACCACTGCTAGAGGAGAGAGAGGAATAAAACAGCGGGGGAGTGACACCCCCTTTTCCTGACCACTGCTAGGGGAGAGGGGAAAATAAAAACAAAAGCGGGGTTTGCCCATCCCCCACCCCGACACGTAGAGGAGAGAGGGAGAAAAGGGGACATCAAGGGATTTGGACATCCCCACCCCTGACCACTGCTAGGGGAAAAAGGGGGAGAAAGGCCCCAGCGGGAGTGACTTCACCACCCCGACCACTGCTAAAGAGAGAGGAGAAAAAGACACAGCAGGGAGTGCCCATCCCCATCCTGACCACTGTAGAAAAGGGGGAGTAAAAGGGACACAGCGGGGAAGTGACATCCCCAACCCCCGCCCACTGCTAGAGCAGAGAGGAAAATAAGAACAGGGGGGGAGTAAATTACCATCCCGGGCCAATATGGGGAGAAGAGGAGATAAGACACAGCAGGGAGTGACATCACCACCCGGGCCCCAACTGTAGGGGAAGGGGAGGGAGATAAGACACAGCATGGAGGGGACATCACCATCCTGACCATTTGCTAGAGCAGAGAGGAGAAAAACCCAAACGGGGAGTGCCCATAAAACCATCCCGACCACTGCTAGGGGAGAGGGGAATAAGCCCAAAAGCAGGGAGTGACTTTCACCACCCCAAACCACTGCTAGAGAAGGGGAGATAAGACACAGCAGGGAGTGAAAAATCCCCAAACCTTTGACCACTGCTAGAGGAGGGAGGAATAAGAACGCAGGGAGAACATCACCATCCTGACCACTGCTAAGGAAGAGAGGAGAAAAGGGGAACAGCAGGGTGGACATCACCATCCCGCCCAATTGAAAGGGAAAGAGGAGTTTAAGAACAGCAGGGAGTAACTCACCACCCGACCACAGCTAGGGGAAAAATAAGAAAGAAAGGGAAAGGGGGGACATCCCATCCCGCCCCACTGCTAGGGAGAGGGGAGAAAAGGGGAAAACAGCAGGGGGGTCCCAATCCCATCCTGACCATGCTAGTGGAGAGGAGATAAGACACAGCAGGGAGTGACATCACCATCCGGGACCACTGCATAAGAAGAAAGGGGGATAAGACACAGCGGGAAGTGACATCACCATCCGAACCAAACTCCCTAGAGCAAAAAAGGAGATAAGACAAAAAAAGGGGGGGGGGGATGTCACCATCCCAAAACCATTGCTAGGGGAGGGGAGGAATAAACCCAGCGGGGAGTGAATCCCACCCCGCCCCACTAAAAGGGGAGAGAGGAATAAGAAACGCGGGGAGGACTTTTCCCCACCCTGACCCTGTTAGAGCGGGGGGAAATAAAAACAAACCAGGGAGGGGGACATCACCATCCCGACCACTGTTTAGGGGAAAAGAGGAATAAACCCACAGGGGGAGTGAAAATTCCCACCCCTACCACTGTTTGGGGAAAGGAGAGGAGATAAGAAAAGAGGGGGGGCTTCCCCATCCTAAACCACGTTTAAAAAGGAGAGAGGAGATAAGACACGCAGGGGGGTGACATAAACCATCCGCCCACTGCTAGAGGAGAAGGGGAGAATAGGAAACAGCGGGGGGAGGGGACATCACCTTTCCTGACCACTGCTAGGGGAAGAGGAGAAAAAGACACACAGGGAGAGGGACTTCACCAACCCGACCATTTCTAAGGGGGAGAAATAACCCCCACAGCAGGAGGGACATCCCCAAATCCCGACCACTGTTAGGGGAGAGGGGGGGGATAAGACACAGCAGGGAGTGACATCACCATCCCCCCAAACTGTTTGAGCGAAGGAGAAAAGGGAACAGCGGGGAGTGACATCACCATCCCGGACCACTGTAGGGGAGAGGGGAGAAAAGACACAGCAGGAGGGGCCCTTACCTCCGGCCCCTTGTTTAGAGGGGGGAGAGGGGGATAAGAACAGAAAGGGTGGACTTCACCACCCCGCCCCACTGCTAAAACAGAGAGAGGAGAAAAAGGGACACAGCAGGGAAAAATTAAACCCCATCCTGACCACTGCTAAGGAGAGAGGAAAAAGAACAGGGGATTTAAAAATTCCCCCATCCCGCCCCACTGCAAAAAAAGGAGAGGAAAATAAAAGACACACGGGGGAGTGCCCATCACCACCCCGACACTCTAGAGGAGGGGGAAGTTAAGAAAACAGCGGGGATAACATCCCCATCCTGAAAAATGTCTAGAGGGGAAGAGAGATAAGAAAAACAGGGGAGTGAACCCACCATCCCGACATGCTAGGGGAGAGGGGGAAATAAAAAACCCCAGAAAGGAGGAAAAACACCATCCAAACCACTTTAAAGAAGGGGAGATAAGACCCAGCGGGGGAGTGACATCACCTTTCCCAAACCACTGCTAGAGGGGAAGGAGATAAGAACGCAGGGAGTGACATCCCCAAATCCCGCCCCTTTGCTAGGGGAAAAGAGGAGAAAAGACACAGCGGGAGTAAACCCTTACCATCCCACCACTGCAAAGGGGAGAGAGGGGGATAAGACAACCCGGGGTGACTTTCACCCCCCCCGACCACTGCTAGAGCAGAGAGGGAAAAAAGACCGGGCAGGGAGTGACTTTCCCCCATCCTGCCCAACGGCTAAAGGAGAAGGAGATAAGACACAGCAGGGAGTGACTAAACCATCCTGACCACGGCTAGGGGGGAGAGGAGGATAAGACCCAGCGGGGGAGTGACATCCCCATCCTGACCACGTAGGGGGAAGAGAGGAGATAAAAACCAGAGGGATTTACATCACCATCCTGACCCATGCAAAGGGGATAAAGGAGATGGGGACACAGCAGGATGACTTACCCCCCCCGCCATGCTAGGGGAGAGGGGAGATAAGAAAACACCCAGGGAGTGAAAACCCCATCCTGACCATTGCAAGAGGAAGAGAGGAGTTTAAGACCAGCGGGGGTTTTGCTCCCCCATCCCCGACCACTGCTAGAGCGGAGGGGAGATAAGAAACAGCAGGGGGGACTTTCACCTTTCCTGACCATGCTAGGGGAAGGGGGAAAAAACCCCACAGCAGGGAGTGACATCACCATCCCGACCACTGCTAGGGGAGGGGGGAGATAAGACACAGCAGGGGAGTGACATCCCCAACCCGACCACTGAAAGGGGAGAAGGGAGATAAGAACAGCGGGGATTTGGAACATCCCATCCCAAAACCCTGCTAGAGCAGAGGGGAAAGGATAAGAAACAGAGGGAGTAAACATCCCCACCCCGGACCACTGCGGGGAAAACGAGGAGGGAGATAATCCCCAAAAGCAGGGAAAGTGCCCTTCCCCCAACCCTACCACCCCCCCCCAAGGGGAAGAGAGGAGAAAAGGGAAAAAAGCAGGGAGGGGACATAAACCTTTCCCGCCCACTGTTTGAGGAGAGGAGTTTGGGACACGCAGGGGTGACATCACCATCCCAACCACTGCTGGGGAGGGGAGAGGAAAATAAGACACAGCAGGGAGTGCCCTTACCCATCCTGACCACGTAGAGGGAGAGGAAAAAAAAAAAGACACAGAGGGAGTGACTTCCCCATTCCGACCCCCTTTTAAAACAAGAGAGGAATAAGAACAGAAAGGGGAGGGACATCACCACCCTGACCACGCTGGGAGAGGGGGGAAAATTTTAAGACACGGGGGGGTGCCTTCACCTTCCCGCCCACTGCTAAACAGAGAGAGGGGGAAAAGGGACACAGCAGGGAGTGACACCCCCAATCCTCCCCCCTGCAAGGGGAGAGAGGAGATAAAAACAGCGGGGAAAGGACATCCCCAAACCTGACCACTGCTAAAGAGGAAGAAAAGACACAGCAGGAGTGACACACCACCCGACCACTGCTAGGGGAAAAAAGTGTTTGACACAGCAGGGAGTGCCCATCACCATCCCGACCATTAAAAGGAGGGGAGGAGAAAAGGGAACAGCAGGGTGACTAAACCATCCCGACCACTGCTAGAGGGAGAGGAGATAAGACACAGGGGGGTTTTTAATTCCCCCATCCTCCCACTGCTAAAACAGAGAGGGGGAAGAAAAAAAAATTTATTAAAAAGGGGGAAAAAAAAAGCAGGGAGTGACTTTAAACCATTTGCCCATGCTAGAGGGAGAGGGGATAAGACACAGCGGGGAGAGTGACTTCACACCTGACCACGCTAGAGGAGAGGGAGATAAAACAGCAGGGAGTAATCACCCCCCGACCACTGTAAGGAGAGAGGAATAAGACACAGCGGGAGGGGCATCCCCACCCGACCACGCAAGGGGGAGAGGGGAGAAAAACCCAGCGGGGAGTGACATCATTTTTCCCGCCCACTGCTAGGGGAGAGAGGGGTTAAACACAGAAAGGGGTGACATTTCCCCGCCACTGCTAAGGAGAGAGGGGTAAAACAAAAGCAGGGAGTAAACATCCCAAACCCCCGACCACTGCAGAGGAGGAGAGGAGTTTAAACAGCAGGGATTTGGCATCACCACCCCGCCCCACTGTAGATAAGAGAGGAGAAAAGGGGAAACAGCAGGGAGTGACATCCCCACCCCGACCACTGTAGGGGCAGGAGAGGGTTTAAGAAAAGCAGAGGGGGACATCCCCATCCAAATCACTGTAGGGGGAAAAGGGGAATTTAAACACACGGGGAGTAAACTCACCTTTCCCAACCACGTTAGAGGAGAGAGGGAGATAAGACACAGCGGGGAGTGACATCCCCATCCAACCATGCTAGAGCAAAAGAGGGAAAAGGGGACACAGCAGGGGTGACTTCACCACCCTTTGCCCCACTGCTAGGGGGAGGGGAATAAACACAGCGGGGGAGTGCCCTTCCCCACCCCGCCACTGCAAAGGGGAAGAGAGGAATAAGACACAGCAGGGAGTGGAATAACCAAAACCCCCGACCACTGCTAAGAAAGAGAGGAAAATAAACACGGGCGGGTGACTTTCCCCCATCCGACACTGCTAGGGAGAGAGGGGGTAAGACACAGCAGGGATTGCCATCACCACCCCGACCACTCCCTAGTAGAGGGGGAGTTTAAGACAAAAGCGGGGGAGTGACATCACCATCCCGACCACTCCCTAGGCAAGAGGAAAATATGACCCAGCAGGGAGGGAAAAATAAACCTTTCCTGACCACCTAGGGGAGGGGAGGGGGATAAGACACAGGGGGAGTGACATCACCTTTCCCGCCCACTGCAAAAACAGGGGAAGGAGAAAAGGGAACAGCGGGGAGTGAAACCCCAAACCCCACTGCTAGAGAGAGAGGAGAAAAGACACAGCGGGGTTTTTGACATCCCCCATCCTGGACCATGCTAGAGGAAAAGGAGAAAAAAACCAGCAGGGATTGACATCCCCAAACCCCAAACCACTGATAGGGGAAAGGGGAGAAAAGGGGACACAGAAAGGGGTGACTCCCCCACCCCGCCCACTGTTAGAGGAGGAGGGAGATAAGACACAGGGGGGTGACATCACCATCCGACCACTGCAAGATGAGAGGAGAAAAGGGACACAGCGGGGGTGAGGTATCATTTTGTGAAGCTGTATTTTGGGTTTTGGCCCAAAATAATCGTAAAAGTGGCCCTGGACAGGCCACTTAGAACAGGGGGCGGGCATTCAGACCCGCTCCCGGGCCCCGGCACCTTCCTCAGGATCCTCCATCTCTGATCCTATATTGGGGGCCAAACGTCTGGGGAAAGCGGCTGCAATCCTGAAAGGGGGCCCCCCGCCCGCCGCCCCGCCCCTGTGATCCGGACCCCCCGGGGTTTTAAAGAGCTGGATGAGAACCTGTCTGATCTCCCAGCTCCTGTACAATCCCTGTATGACTGGAATAACAACGACACCGGCAGAAGCTCCGTAAATCCCCGTGGCGGTGCAGAGAGCGGCGGTGCAGAGGGCGGTGGGGGGGGCAGAGAGCAGCGGGGGCAGAGAGCAGGGGTTTCCCGAGAGCGGGGGGTGTGCAGAGAGTGACGGTGCAGAGAGTGGGTGTGCAGAGAGTGGGGGTGCAGAGAGTGGGTGTGCAGAGAGTGACGGTGAAAAGGGGGAAGTGGCGGTGCAGGAGGGGTGGTGCAGAGAGCGGCGGTGCAGAGGGCGTGGTGCAGAGAGAAAGCGGTGCAAAACATTTGGCAGTGCAGGAGGGGCGGTCCCGAGGGCGGTGGTGCGAGAGGGGTGGGCAGGGGCGGCGGTGCAGAGGGGGGCGGTGAAAGGGGGGTGGTGGGGCAGAGGAGCGGTGGTGGCAGAGAAGCCGGGGTTGCAGAGAGCGGAGGTGCGGGAGAGCGGGGGTGAGGGGCAGTGGGCAGGAGGGGGCGGTGCAGAGAGTGGCTGGGAAAGAGAGCAGGGGGGGCAGAGAGCGGGGGGCCCGAGATTTGGGGGGCCCGGGGGAGGGAAAGTGCAGAGAGGGGAGTGCGGGAGGGCGGTGGGGCCAAGAGGGGAGTGCAGAGGGCTTTGTTCAGGGGGGTGGGTGCAGAAGCGGAGGTGCAGAGAGGGTTTGGTGAAAGAGAGCCGCGGGGGAAGAGACAGGGTTTGGCAGAGAGGGGGCGGTGCAGAGAGTGGCGATGCAGAAGCGGCATGCAGAGGGCGGTCTTGCAGAAGCGGCGGTTTGCAAGGTGGCAGTGCAAAAGAGCGGCGGTGCAGAGATTGGGGTGCAGAAAACGGGGGTGCAGGGAGGGGTGGTGCAGAGAGAGGTGGTGAAAGGGGGGCGGGGGTTTGCAGAGGGCGGTGGTGCAGAAGCGGGGGTGCAGGGGAGTGGCGGGCAGAGAGCCCCGGGGGGCAGACAGCGGTGGTCCCAGACAGGGGGCGGTGCAGAAGCGGTGGTGCGGGAGAGCGGCGGTCCCAAAAAAGGGGCGGTGCAGAGAGGGGTGGTCCCAGGGGAGCGGGGTGCAGGGAGCGGCGGTGCAGAGAGCGGGGTGCAGAGATTGGGGTGCAAAAAGAGCGTTGTTTGCAAAAGGGCGGCCCGTACAGAGAGCGGCGGTGCGGGAAGAGGGCGGTGCGGGAAAAGCGGCAGTTTCAGAGAGCGGGGGTTTGCAGGAGGCGGCGTGCAAAGTTGGGGGCGGTGCAGAGAGCGAGGAAACAGAGAGCGGTGCAGAGGGGGGTTTGGTCCAAGGGGCGGTGGTGCAGAGAGCGGCGGTGCAGAGGGGGGTGGTCCAGGGGCCCGGGGGTTTGCAAAAGGGGGGGCAGTGCAAAAAAGTGGCGGTCCAAAAGGGGGGCGAGGGTTGGGAAAGAGAGCGGTGGGTCCAGAGAGCGGTTTTTGGGCAGAGAGCAGGGTTTGCAGAGAAGGGGGTGCAAGAAAAAGGCGGTGAGAAGTGGCGGGTCCCAAAGAGTGGCGGGCAGAGAGGGGGGCGGGGGCAGAAAAGCGGTGGTGCAGAGAGCGGGGGGTTTCCAGAGTGGGGCCCGGTGCAGAGGTGGGGTGCAGAGGGCGGGGGTGAGAGGGCGGCTTTGCAGGGGGGGTGGTGCAGAGGGCGGTGGTGCAGAGGGCGGGGGGTTGAAGAGAGCGGCGGTGGAGGGGGCGGGCCGGGGAACCTGGAGAGGGGGCGGTGAGAGGGGGCGGGAAGGGGGGGGGGTGCGAGAGGGCGGTAGAGAGCGGTGCAGGGGGGGGGTGGGGGTCCCAGGGGCGGGGGGGTTGCAGAGAGCGGCGGTGCAGAGGCGGTGGTCCGAGGCGGGGGGTGCAGAGAGGGTTGCGAGAGGGCGGTGCAGAGGGGCGGTGCAGAGGGCCGGGGGCAGAGGGGGGGTGCGAGAGGGGGGTTTTGCAGAGAGGGGGGGCGGGGGGGGCAGAGAGCGGCGGGCAGAGAGCGGGGTGAAAGAGGGCGGGTGCAGAGAGCGGTGGTGCAGAGAGTGGGTTTGCAGAGAGGGGGGTTTGCAGAAGGGCGGTGCAGGGAGGCGGGGGTGCAGAGAGGGGGGGTGCAGAGAGTGGGGTTGCCGAGAGGGGGTGCAGGGCGGCGGTGCGGGGGGTGGTGCAGGGGGGGGGTGAAAAGAGGGGGGCGGGGGGGGTCAAAGGGGGGAAGGCGGCGGTGCAGAGAAGGCGGTGCGGGAGAGCGGCGGGGCAGGGGGGGGCGGTGAGGGGCCCCGGGGGTTTTCCAGAGAGCGGGGTTTGCAGAGAAGTGGGGTCGAGGGCGGTGGGGGGAAGAGGGCGGGGGGGTGGGGTGAGAGAGGGTGGCGCAGGGGCGGTGGTGAGAGAGTGGCGGTGCGAGGGGCTTTTGCAGGGGAAGCGGCGGGGGGTTTTCGGGCTCCTCCCCCCGGTCCAATTTATTTTCTTGGCGGTGCTCTTTTAAACTCCGGATAAAAGAACCCTTAATAATTCTGGTCCAAAAGTTTTCAATCGATGGTCCGCGGCTGCTGTTTTTTGTTTTGTTATGTAGAATAGGAAAGTACTTTTTGTTTTCAGCCCTTGTATGAATATTCTGCTCCTCTTTTATACCAAATGTGTATAAGCCACAGTGGGGGGAACCATCTGGGCAGAGGGGGACAAGCTGAACCGCTTTCTTAAAAGGGGAGGATTCCTTCACGTTGGTGTTTTCTTGTCTTCTTTTTCTCAGTTTTCAATCAGGGGGTTTCTCCACCCCCCCCCCCACCCTAGTGGGTGTTTCTTAACTAAAGGGGGATGACATATCCCCCTTCACTGTTCGGCTGCTCCAAGTCAGTGGTTTGTTTGGGAAAAACAGGGGAGGGGTAGCGTGATGTTCGACAATGTAGAATAGTTTGAAACACTGATGAAGCTGAGTTTGTCAGAGTCGGGGGCTCCCGTTTCACGTCCCTTTTGATGCGTGTTTGCCCTCAAATTCCATCTGTTATTTTTTTGATTTTACCGGGGAAACCGTGGTTAGACAAAAAAAAAATAAAAAAGTTTCCCCCCTCTAATTACATTTTATTATTGTAAAGTGCCCTCTCTTGTCAGGGCGAATCTGTTCTCCTAACGCGGCAAGTGTGAGTTTGTAAAATTAAAAACCCTGGCTGTTCAGTTCTCCCTCCTAAGACGCCAAAAAAACATTTCTTTCCCCAAATGTTAATATTTTCCCCATTTTAAATGTTAATGTTGAGAGGATTAAAGGGATTGCCCAGTGCTCTTTTAAATAGCCTTTGATTTACAATGATTCAATGCCATTTCCATGCACTGGGGGCGCCCTCTAGGGTGGTGGATGGGGCCCATGCCGGGAGCTCCCTAAAGCTGCAGAGCCGTTGTGTAATATATTTTTTTTATCCGTTTTATACTAAAGGCTGCGTCATTTTTTGGGGTGCAGTCATGACTAATTACTTATCCTTACTGTCCGGGTTTTACATCCTGTATTATCCTAGGTGCCCCTTTTTGCTGGGGGCAGTCACTGTAATCTTACTTATCCTGTATGACCCTGAGTTACATCCTTATTTTTCCTCCGAGCTGCACTCACTATTCTGTGGTGCAGTCATGTACATACATTCTTTCCTTTGACTGATTTTCATCCTGTTTTTTTATCTCCGGGCCCCACTCCTATCGCGGGTGCAGTCATTTCCCTTAACTTTATTACCCTGTTTTTGACCCTGATTAATCCTGTTTTATTTTCCCAAAGTTTGATTCATATTTGCTGGTGCAGCACTGTACTACATTACTTATCCTGAATTGATCCTGATTTAATCCTGTATTTTTCTCCAGACTGCCTCACTATTCGGTGGTCAGCCGTACATACATTACTTATCGTACTAAACCTGTTTTACATCCTGTATTTTCCCCAAG